>OY757551.1:18520565-18533674 GCA_963584105.1 Alviniconcha strummeri
GCTACTATTTGGTCTTAACGACAGTGGGTTTCCCTTTGTGTTCCAAGAAGGTAAACAATAAGGATTTGTTTTATACTGTGAGTGTAACACTGATACAGTGATAGTGGTTATGGGCCAAACACATGAGATTTCTTGCCAGCGCAAGTAACTTGTGTACCTTGCAAAATTTGCACTTTCAGCAGTTGCGGGGAACGCAGTCACAGAGACAGTGTCCATAGAACAAGCTGTTGAGAACAGCTGAAGCAAAAGACTGTCCAACTCATTACGTGGGAACCCAGCTCCGCGTCCCTGTTCACAGTTCTTGGGCTCCCACTCGGCGGAGGACGACCGGACATTACCTTTATGGTCTGATCCCCGCCCGGAGTGTCCATCGTTTTCGCTGCGTGACAAGTACAACAGTCTCAACACACTCCACGTCAGAGCTCAGGAGCTGTGTGAAAATCGGGGTGGGCGTCCTGGGCTCCCCGTCCGTAATAGTGCTGATGATCTCTGTGGACGTAAAGCAACACTAAACTTAAACACTCCAAGCCTCGCTTTCCAGCACCTTCCAACAAACTGTTCCTGTTACGCTATGTGCTGAAGGGGCACTTTTTGTCTCCGCGTGTCTGACCGCCGACGCTCTCAGCGCCCTCCAAAAGGTTTGGGTACTAACGAGACTGTGAAAGCAACAAAGCGTCCAAGCACGTACGTAGACTTGAGGCGCGTCCGCCCCGGATGGAAAAAGAAACGAGATCGTGCTTCTTCAAATGTTGCTGTACATCAACAGAAACCGTAAGATTTACTAGCCCAGGACGGCTACCTCGACTTTCACACAGCTTCTGAACTCTGAACTGTGTTCCATCTCGATTCAAACAGTTTTGGTTTTTAAATATGTAGTGGCCTTTACAAGCAATGTGGATGTTTTTATGCATAAAAAACTAAACAAAAAACAACCCCCCCCCTCCCCCAAAAAACAACAACAACAACGCCTGATATAATTTGTTTGTCTCTGATATGTCAGCCGGTCATCTAAGGACATTAAGCCACACAGCATCAATTTGTGTCTGTTAAAAATCTACTGGCATTTGAGCACCAAACGTCAGCTCACAGATATCGGAGACCTATGCTACAGCAGTTACAACCAGTTATGGCAGTGGTTGGAAGGGGGATGTCGTAAACCAGTGCTTGGCGTTTGCACTCTCCAGTGTCACTGCAACCGTTGCGAACGGTCCTTCAACTGGACGTCTGGTGGGACAGTTAGGCTGATAAGCAGAAGGGCCTCTGCTCGATTCCGGGATACTTCTTTGGTGATGATTTAATTCCACAGCTCTCAAACAATTATACTGCCAGAACAGGAGAGTCTAGGACAGTGTTCTCTCTCTCTCAAGTGGACCATGCTTTGTTCTGCACTTTTGAGTGTGACGTTCTCCCGCACTCCGTGTCTCGCTTTCCGGCATCTTCCTCCAAACTCTGCCGTCATTGGTTACGCCACTGAAGGGGAATTTCTTATCTCCGTGCATCCTGTCCACCCAAGTCGCCTCTCGGTCTCACGCTGTCAGTTTGACCCGTGGCAAAATTTGCTAAACATTTCAGCAGTAAAACTATGGCAGCAACATAACGTCAGAGCACGCACATAAACATCGTTGTCCCTAATATGTCAGCCGGAATTCCGAGGACATTAAGGCCCACATCATCATAACCATCGGCAGAGCTCAGGATCTGCGTGAAAGTCGAGGTGGCTGTCCCTAATAAACCTGAATGTTTCTGTGGGCGTAAAGCAAAACTGGAACAAACTGAACGTCGGGCGCTCCTGCCCCGGGTAAAAAAAGAAAAGAAAAAGAGGCTAGTTCCGCCGTCAAGATTTTGGTTTTGTTTCTGCCGGCGTAAGCATTGTGATCTATTTTAACACAAACGCGGCCTGACATAATTTCAGTTGCCTGTGTGGGTTACAGACTAACTTTCATTTGAGCTCCAGCAACGAAACCCCATTCGGAGACCTATGGCGTAACTGATTAAGGCAGTGATGTCGCAAACCAGTGCTTGAAATTTTATGTTCTCCATGCAGCAGTGCTTACAAAAGACCGTCGCGCAAAGACTCCGCTGTGGACCGGTGACTTTAACGACAGTCGTTAAACAAACTGTGATGAGAGGTTTTATAAAATCATGCGTTCGACTGTTAGACTCGTGAGCCGGTGTGGCCTAGCGGTAAGGCGTTAGGCTGGTAAGCAGAGGGAGTTCGGTCAAATCTGCTTCGGCTCTCTTTACTCTTCAAAAGTTATGGTCTGTGGACACTGTCTTGTGACTTTGTCTCTCACAATTACGAAACATTAAAATGGCTCTCATCGTTGCCCACCGTAATGCAGGCGTCATTCTAGTGGTGACAGTGTAGCGGTAGGTATATAATCTCCCCCCCTCCCCCCCGCCCCCCCCCCCCCCCCCCCCAATAACCCTTGTGTTTTCTGTGGACGTTAAGCATCATGTTTACTTACTTTACTTACTGTTTGACTTATTTAATGCCGACTTGTCTCCAGAGAGGTGCTAGCGGGGATTAAGATCCCAGGATGGTGGTGAAGTGTTGCTTAATGTCCTCGGATGTCAGTTGACATATTAGGGACAAGCTGTGACCAATGCCGAAGCACGGTTCAATAAATCTTTACGTCCACGGAAACCAGAAGGCTCGTTAGGACGGACAGCCCAGGACGGCCACCTCGACTCTCACACAGCTCCTGAACTGTGATCCCAGGATGTGGAGGGAGGGGGAAGTATACCTAACGCTACAGTGTCACCTCTAAAATGACTTCTGCATCAAGATGGGCAGCGATGGGAGCCATTTTAATACAATACGACTTTATTGCCAAGTGTCAATATAGTTGCACTAGGAATGTTTTGTGGTGCCAAGGACACTCATCACGCATTCAGGACAGTCGTAAAACAACATTAAATTACAACATGAAGGTGTAGAAGTTCTAAAAGTTAGATGGGAGCCCGATGAGAAATGATCATAAAGCAAAGCAAAGACAATTTGTATTCGATCCTCTCCTCAATGAAGTAGCGGTAAGGCGTTAGGCTGGTAAGCGGACTAGATCGGTTCGATTCCCCGCTTGGGCTCTCCTGCTTTGCTTTGCTTGAAACAAAAGCAAAATTATACCTCTGGTGGAGTTTATGTACCTTGTATTTACACGCATAGCAGGTGAGAGTCAGTCACCGCAGGCGACTCAGGTCTTTGCTGTTGTGCTTGCATGACGTCTTTCGGGCGCTAATTAACTCCCTTGTGTGTTGATTTGCTTTGCCTGGTTTGGTTAAACCTGTAAAACGCCGAGTTGTCTCCGAAGAGGTACTGACAGGGATCGAGGTCCCATAGCGTGGAGGAAGAGGGAGACTATATATAACACTACACGGTGTTACAATTTTCATAGTTCAGGAGCTGTGTGAGAGTCGAGGTGGACGTCCTGGGCTGTCCGTCCTAACGAGCCTTCTGGTTTCCGTGGACGTAAAGATTTATTGAACCGTGCTTCGGCATTGGTCACAACTTGTCCCTAATATGTCAACTGACATCTGAGGACATTAAAAACACTTTATCGTTACAATTTTGCTGTGAGTCGGTTTGGCCTAGCGGTAAGGTGTTAGGCTGGTAAGCAGAAGGACCTCACTTTGGCTCTCCTTTCTCTTCAAATGTTGTGGTCTCTGGACAGTCTTGCTACTTTGTCCCTCATGTTCCTCACAATTAATGAAACATTAAAATGGCTCTCCTCGCTGCCCATCTTAATGCAGGAGTCAGTTTGGTGGTGGCAGTGTAGCGATATGTATATAATTTGCCGCTTTCCCTACCTCCATTCCCTCCTCCCCCTTCTCCCCGTCCCTAATAGGTCTTATGGTTTATGTGGACGCTAAGCACCATGTTTACTTACAGTTTTGAATGTGTGGGGGAGAGCAGTAGCGCAGCATACTTGTTCACATTATGTTTGATTAAATGTTCTCTTGCATGAACCACGGCTTGAATAATAAATGAACCTGCGGTGGCTGAAGATATCATTGTCATTGATTCCATTATTGATTGGTTCATTCGCTCATTTACGTCATTCCATGCTGGCGCTGAAAGGGTTAAATAACTTCAGCAATGACACTACTCATGTCCGTGTGTTACGAAGGCATTGACAGTGTATAAACAACCTTCCATCTTCTGTCTGTCAGGTTTAGGATGGAAAGCAGCCTCAAGCGGCGCGACCCGATGCAGCAGCAACAACCGCCACAGACTGACAGCGACGCGGAGAACAACATCAGCGGCGGCGACCGCCTTATCAGTCCCTGCAAGCGACTCCGGCTTCACGACACTCCCGACAAAACAGTCACCTTCGCCGACCAGACCAACCGGCAAGATGCCCCCGGTGCACCTCGTCGTTGCGGGAGTGCCGACGGCACAACCCCGGTCAAACCGATACCCGACCAGAACTCCCCGGAAACGTCCGTGACACCGGCCACCAACGCTCGGGAGAAAAGTGAACCTTCTACCAACTTTGCATCAGAAAACTCTCAGCTTTCCGGCAACACACAGGAAGACTCAGAAGTGCCGACTGATGAGGCACGCGTGGAGAATGCCCCCTGTTGTAGTCCTGAGGCGTCTCCGGTTCAATCCCCCGTGGTCACGCCGGAAAAGTCCCTAGCTTTCGGAGCGGAAGAGGACCAGGAGGACGTTGACGGCCACGACTCGCCCGGAACGCCACAGCATCGAATCCCCAACAACACACCAGAGAAGTCAGATGATCTTGACGACCACAGTGACGTCGATGACATTTTCGTCAACGGAGCCGCGTCCGAAGCGTTCGAGCGTTACGACTTCCATCCTACGTCGGGCAACTCCATTACGTTTGCTGACCGTACTAACGTGAACGGTGTCCACTTCGAGGAAGACACGTCACGACTCCCCGGCCCCAGTTGTTCGGAACGGTCGGTCACCTTTGCTGATCAGACCAACACCAACGGCGCTCACAGGAGAACTGATCCACCTCATCGGTCAATGAACTCAAGTGTTCTGAAGAAGGAGAGAGATCAGGAACCGTGCCCTTCCGAACATGCTGACAGTCCCATCACTCAGCTCTGCAGCGAGCCACTTGGACTCGTTCCTTTTAGCGAGAGCTTGGCAGGACCCCCAAACCTTCAGCGACGTCTTCGTTTCAACAGCGCAGGGAACTTGCTCTGCCCTGAAGAGCTCGACCACCACCGGCTGAGTCTCCAGAGCTACGGAAGCCTTGCACAGTTCGGAAGTCACGGACGCCACCGACACCGACGTGTGTGCAGCTCCGGCAGCAGTTACCTCGACGCACAGCAGGCGCCCTACGACGACGCTCCTGCTGCTGTTGCTGCTGCTCCGCTGGTTCCTCAGGGGAGTCACCGTCGTCATTTCACTGCCTCTGGAAGCGAGGGGAGTCTCTTACGGCCCCAGAACCTGGACCACCGTTTCATCCAAGCGCAGCAGCTTGCAGGTCCCAGCCAGGGCAGATTAGTTGATTATGGGAGCGTGGACGGTCCTGGAAGGCTTGTAGATTATGGCAGCATCGACGACCTCCAGGGCCAGACCCGTCACCACAGAGACCAAGGTGGGCTGGTGGGTTATGGGAGTGTGGACGTTCTAGCGGGCTTTCCGCGTCAGGCCCGAGACTGTGGTCAAAGCGGGCATGGACATTACGGAGGCGTTGATGCTTGGGCAAAGGAGCCTCAGCACAGAGACTCCACACAGGGTCGGCTGTGGTACTACGGAAGCATAGACGATCCTCGGCGCTTGACCAGCTCGCTACAATCCGTCCAGCCAGCCAGCCAGAGGGGACAGGTCTTTGAAGGAAGCCAGCATCATGCTGGTGGCACTTCGAAAGGCCAAAGCAATCTGGTGCGTCAGAGAAGTGAACAGACGTTCGTCCGATCAGCGAGTCGAAGGACATTGCCTAGACTCGGTAGCCAAGGAACGGAAGGGAAGCTGGGTCGATCTGCGAGTCATGGAAGCGTGCGTCACCACGGCCACCAAGAGCCAGCCGGAAGAGTCGGGTATTCCGGCAGCCACCAGAGCGCACCTCATCAGAACCAGCAGCACGATTTTGTTGCGGACAAGTCGGGACACCCGGGGTACACGAACCACCCTGGAGGCGCGAAGAACAGCAGGGGCAGCTTGTGCGTGTTGACCAACTCGGGCAACCAAGGCAGCGTGGTGCACGGTCACGACAGACCAGGGCCCGTGGCCCACCCCGCCGTAGCGAACAACGGGTACCACACCCACCACCAGGCGGGCACCGCCGGACTCTTCGGCAGCTCGAGCAGCCACGCTGACCTGCTTTTCCATGGCAACGCAGGGCAGCTGGGTGTCTTCAAGCACAGCGACCTCCACGCGGACGCTCAGCGGATCCGCTCCGGCAGCGCTGGAAGCACGGACAGCCACGGCAGGTCTGCTGGGAGCCAGCGAAGCGTGGAAAGCCAAGGCAGGTCGGTTGGGAGTCAACGAAGCGTAGAGAGCCAAGGCAGGTCGGTTGGGAGTCAGCGAAGCTCAGAGAGCCAAGGCAGGTCGGTTGGGAGTCAGCGAAGCTCGGAGAGCCACGGGAGGGAGGTCGGGACTGGGAGCCAGCAGAGCGTGGACAGTCGTGGCAACCCACGCGCGTCGCTGCGACCGGAAGAGGCCTACCCTGCTGATGCTGCGCTAGCCGAGGCGTCCAAGAAGCGGAAGGTTCTGGAAACTCCAGGTATGGTTTCCGTTTCCGTTTTTGTCTAAGTTTCGTCGTGTGCTCGTTTTCTGTGTTATTGGTTGGTTGGCTGGCTGAGGTCATTTGTGTTCACGTTTGTTTGTGTGTGTGTGTGCGTACGTGCGTGCGTGCGTGTGCGTGCGTGTGTATGTGTGTGTGTGTGTGTGTGTGTGTGAGAGAGAGAGAGAGAGAGAGAGAGAGAGAGAGAGAGAGAGAGAGAGAGAGAGAGTATGTGTGTGTATGTGCACGTGCATATGCTTTTGTGTGTGTGTGTATGTGCACGTACACATGATTTTTGTGAGTGTGCGCGTTTGTCACTCTGTGTGTGTGTGTGTGTGTGTGTGTGTGTGTGTGTTGGGGGGGGGGGGGGGGGGCACCTTTGTCCCAGATATCTTCCTTGGTTGCATTTAAATGTTGCATTTCACTTCTTTGACGTCTTTGATTTGGTTGTTGTATTGCACTGTTGTTTCCTTCGGCGTCGTCGATTTGGTTGTTGCACTGCAACACCCGTTACGTTACCTTCTTAGTTGATATGGCTGTTGCATTGTGCCGTAATGTGATAATTGTCCTGACGTTGGAAATTAAATAATCCGAAACAGAACGAAGCCCAGAGGCCTTGTGCAGGCCAGAGTTAACGAGGCGACTCGGGTCTTTGCTTTTGCGTTTGTGTGACGTCTTTCGAGTACTAATTAACTCACCTGCTTGTTGGTTCCAAATTAAAACCAAAGTTGATTTATATATTTAACGTTCCCGTTTCTATCCGAAAAACTCGAACATTTTTTATCAGAATCCAATTTTAGTATTAATTTAAATTTACCAAAGTAGCAATGCGTGAAATTAGATGTTCAGTGATGCCCGCATACTACCTCTTCTTCTGTGCCATCATTGGACCATGACGTACTGGTCAACAGCCCTCCAGAAGAGAGCTTTGTAGAGGATGGGTTGCTGGATTGAACCCAATTTAGCTTGAAAAGTACTGTTGTTCAGCGTCACTTATACTAACCGTCCCTTTTGCTGTCTAGTACCGAGTTCTATTTCTGTACTCGGCCTTGTTTCTATCGACTTTGTTTTGAAGTCGTGCAAGCAGTTGTTTGTGTTTCTTCCCTTGAGCTCAGATGTTTTGACGGGAACCTGTGTGCATTGCCTGGTAACGCGAACGCCTGCCGTCCCCAAGGAGTCCATTGAGGTGTCAAACCAGATCACCTGGGGATTACTGCGTTGTCCTAAACAAACAGTCCATCCACACGAATATGGCTGGCCATGCAATCTCGTGCTACTGCTAGGGCCGTACTCGGCTCTTTCTTGTCTCCACCGCTTCGCTAACATGTTCTTCTTCGTCGTTTTTATTTCAAGTCTTTTCAAATAAGTGATATTAGACTGATATTACAATTATCAAGATAACAAGATATGTCCATAAGTTGCCACAAAACAACATCAGATATGAAGAAGAAGAAGAAGGGAAAAGTAAAGTATGCGTGTGTGCTTGTTTTTGTTGCCGCAAACAAATGTATGTTCAAGTATGGGTTAAGATTCTCGTTTCTTTTGAATTGGTTGTGATTTTGGTGCAATTCATTTGACATAAAAAAACAACAACACATTGTTATAGTGTTATGTGGATATTCGTAAGACCAGTCTGGTATAGCGTCTGTGAAAAGACTTAACTTTTGAAGAGAGAGGAGAACCGAAGCGGATTCGAAACGATGTCCTGCTTACCAGCCTAACCTAACGCCTTACGCTTGGTCACACCAGCTCGCGTGGCTCGCAGTGTGGACTCGGCTCTTTCTTGTCTTCATCGCTTCGCTCGTGCGGATGTCTTACGTGGAATAGATCATCTCCGTCTCAATTTGCATTCGGGAGAAGCCAGAGGAGGACGTCTGCTAATTAGTAATTGTAATCGAGCTGAACTGGAGCAATTTAATCATTGAGATCATGACACTGTTCTTTAGGGAAAGGTTAGCTGACACGTTTATCTCTTCTCTGTATGAAATAATCAGACGATTTTTGTAACCTCTGTTTGTTGTAAGTGTAAGAGATCACTGGTTGTTTGTCCTGGAGTAGTAGGTAATTGGCCATTTTGCTTCGAGTTCCGAAACTACCAAATCCCGAGGAAGATATTCAGTTGGAAAGATCCTTCAGGTGCCAGTTATCTCACCTTCCACACCACTGGGAGCATCGGAACTGATTAATTGGTTCAGATAAGCAGGTCGAGTGACAACGAGTCCTTCTCGATTTAACAAGAGCGACAGGAAAGCGATTAGTGTTGAGATCTGTAGATCTGTGTTGCTTGCAGGCGATGAGTGCGTGAGGACCGAACGGACCTGACATTGATACTGGAAACTGGCCGCTGCCAGTACGTGTCAGTCAGATGATTTGTTTGGCTGCTGTTAGGGCCTGCCATGCGGTTGAACATTCAACCTGAACAACGTCTCGCAGTAAATCTAAATTGACTGGTTATGCGAGGCGGAATAGTTCTGTGACACGATTACTTCACGCTGGATCTAGTCTGTGGTTTGATCGCTTGGTGCTGTGCACATCTGTGCTCTTTGTATAACAGTTACATAAAAAAAGAAATGCGATGCAGCGCGTGTGCATGTGCATGTATGTTAACGCGTACGTACGTGCTTGTGTGTCTGCATACGTTCTCGTGTGTGTGTGTGTGTGTGTGTGTGTGTGTGTGTGTGTGTGTGTGTGTGTGTGTGTGTGTGTGTGTGTGTGCTGTTGCCCTGGCTTGTGGAATTGAAAATTTTAATTTAATTATAAAAAATAAAATCCGTGCTTATACTTTTTTAATCTGTGCTCGAACTACACCTCGTACTCACAGAACTGTTCACAGATTTTAAAATTCATGTACACTCACTCACTGAACTCGCCTCTTCGCTCCCTCCAAATCAAGATTCACACCCCCCTTTTTTTTTTAATACAGTTGTAAGAGAGTATAAAACGTGTACACCTAACATGTGCTCAGCTCCCGTCCCTAATAAGCCCTATAGTTTATGTGGACATAAAGCACCGTGATGACTTACTTACATGTGCCCTAAGTGCACAATACAAAACAATAGGGTCGACTGAAACGTACAAAGACCCAAGAGAACAGTCACACTTCCGGGTTGTAGAGAATGTAGAAGATTGCTTTCCCTTACTTAAAACCACGCCCCTTTAACTTGGATCCACAATGCATTCGTCGCCTTCCGGCCTCCCCTTCCTCGCCCACAGACCGGTAGTCGCTTTTGGGGAGTATGCCTTTGACTTCATAAGCGTCCCTTTAGGGAACAGCTCAGATGATTAGCAGCAGTCGAACAAGCAGTTGTCGGGGCAGGCAAAGAAAATTTGCTTTCGATAGTTTGTTGGCGAAGGGGTACAATTGTTAGGCACCCTGAGCGAGCAATTGTCGAGATCTAGGCGAGAATGCCTTTCGATATTTCCCTGGGACGTAAAATTTAATGGTGTCTGCCCGGAACAGTCATAGTTTGGAGTGTCGTTGATGGTGCAGAGGTGGTTTCCGTTCAAATTACGACTCGTTTGTTACTGACGACTGAGGTAAAGCTGCCATTGTCCGGAGATAATTTTATGCTCTGACGAGTTACAGACATGGAGACAATCTCAGTGTTTGATCAGAAAGTATAATGTGTGGAGGCGGTGCTAATATTGGGGTTGGACAGTGCCGGAAAGTAGTTGTAACTAACGTTAGGGTCGGTAAATGCTTCAGAGGCAGTGTTGTTGATGATGTCTGTTTCTGTAGTGTGTGATTCTATTGACCGAATACTCAGAGCGCTGAAGGAATGTATCTTCTTTCTTTTAGGCTGTCAGGGTTGTGTTAGAATCAGAACGTGTCTATGGAAGGCAGTGCCGATGTTTTGATCCGAAAATTCATGGAGGCTTTGCTTGGATTTCCATTCATTCATGCTGGTCATATACATGTATTCATAAGACACTAACGTGCCATTAAGCAAATATCTTTATCTATCTATCTGTATACACACACACACACACACACACACACACACACACACACACACACACACACACACACACACACACACACACACACACATATATATATATATATATATATATCACAAAATAGGATATAAAATTATTTTAGATTCAAGAATTCTGTTTTGTGTTTAACGTTTGCCCGTATTTCTGATCTGTTCAGACTCGTGTGCTTCTTTGCACTCGCTTTTGTTCCATTTTGTAAAACAACAAAAGCGTTTACCCTAACACCACCATCCTAAGGTGGCCCTGTGCAATTGATTGCACATGAGAATCCACTTACTTACTGTGCGGTTGACAGGACGCTAAAATCCAATTGGTAAGCAATCTTTAATTCTGGGGATGGAATGTTCAGTTGCTAACAAGATTATCTTGGTGAAATTTGAATATTAAATATTTGTATCTGCGTTTACAATTGTACTGATTTTTAGAGGGTAAAAGAATACCTGAAATGCTTCCCAATCAGCAACTGCTAAGTAACAAACTTACCTCAGACCACCAAAAACATGACGTATGCAAGTCGTCATTTGAGTACTCTAATGCTCAGTTGCCCAGTCCGCCTTTGCTTTCTGCTTTGACAGTTTGAACCAAATATAATATGCATACTTTGTAACTGAAGTTATAGTACTTATACCCACACCTGTTTGGGCGCCATCTGCTACTGTTGCATAGTGCTTGGGACTGAGACGTCCGGGCACCCTAAGTATCCAGTTGTTACTTAATAGCAGACACGTGCGGCAGTAAAGGGGACGTTTCACGTGCACGAAAGCTCCTTGTGTTGGGGTCGTGTCACGTCGACCGCGTTGCCATATGCTAGTGTTTGCCTCCCGTGTTTGGGTGTCATCCTTTGCCGATACGACTGACCGTATAGGACGGCGATGGCTGTTCTCCAATGATGTCGGTATCTTGTGTTCTCTAGTCTGTTGTTCGTAGTACCTACAGCCACCCCATCAGGACTATGAGCCAGTTTGTCGCGTTGCTGGTTGCCAACTTTTTTCTCCGTGCCATTTTGCCGAGCACCGATCTGCTGACCTTTTCAAGCTTGATGCGTGACACACACACACACACACACACACACACACACACACACACACACACACACACACACACACACACACACACACACACGTACGTACGTGTATGTGCACGCAGGCACACATGCACTCACACACACACAAACATACACACAAGCACAAGGCAAATCACACACTCACATAGCAGTACGATATTTTGGCACTCTGGCACAGTCGGCATTCCTTCTACGTCAGTCACTGAAATATTGAAGACGTTTAATCTGAAGGCTTCAGTTTTAAAATAAATCAGTTTCGTTTAATAAAATCAGACGCCGGGGACAAAATGCCACCCACTGGATTTAAATCCACCATCTACCAAACGTTGCCATAATAACTTCTACGGTATAGTTTGAATAATGGTTTCCGTCTGTGTGAGTGATTGTCGTTCATCAGGTTAAAAGGTCTGCTGGCTCTATTGTCGACCGTCTGGTTAGATTATACCTCTAGCAGAGTATTAATGAAGAAAGAACAGGGGTTTTCGGCCCGGTACAGTACCAGCCGTCTTCAGCATCCAGCAGATCTGTCTCTTTGGGAAGAAGTTTGGAAGGAGAAATGAAAAGGTTTGAATCCCAGTGATTGGCGCCCGTGTCAGATTAGCTTTGTGGTGAATTTATGGTGAATCCCAGAACAATGCTGCTTTTCAGTCAAAGCCCACCCGGCTCCTTCATTATCTTCCATCCATCACCAAGGTCGGGTATTTAAGGGACGAGGTCTGCATGCATTCGCGTTGTCACACTAATGTCAGCCCGACATCTGAGGACGTTAAGCCTCATTCGCATCGCATACACTCGCTGCGGTTGGCTGGCTATCTTGTCGGATCAGCACACTCTGATGAGGGGGAGGGCTGGACAGTGAAACTATTTGTGGCGAACTGATCACCATTCATACCCCCGTCTGACCTTTCCTCCAGGCCCATACTATTAAGTCGACGTTTCCATTTCCGTAGCCTTTTGTGGATCCACGCAGCGTACGCTGGTTGAAGTGAAAGAAACGAATGCACTAGCTGAGGTATGGAGGCTTTGTCCACGGTCTTTATTCCGTATCGCACGTGCAGTGGCGAAACTAATAAAGTGACAAACTTAACATGGGTTATTCTTACATTCTGTGTCCGCTATAATAAATCAGATTTTTAAGGAATGTCTGTTCGCCGATTTGTTCCAGGGCTGTCAGTTTTTTTTTTTTTCTTACATGGTCTGGTGGTCTGGCTAGGGGGAAGAAAGGAGCTTTATTTCTTTACTGCACGCACGCATATATATATATATATACACGCATACATACACGCTCTTTGTCTGTCTTTGTCTGTCTGACTGTCTGTTTCTGTCTGTCTGTCTGTCTGTCTCTG
>OY757551.1:18533874-18557664 GCA_963584105.1 Alviniconcha strummeri
CTTCACTCCTGCCTTCCAAGGATTACGGTATGCAAGTTATTGTTATTATGGCATTGTCCCGTCGCTAGAGGGCTAGAGACCAGTGTTGACACTAAGCGGACTGAAACGCTTGCCTTTCAGGCGCGCAGGCAATCCGATGCTGATGTTGTGAAGTTGGAACCGGAGTGGGCGGAATAATTATTCTGCTTGGAAGCGTTGGGCGTCATCGTTTAAACTGCGGTCTGCCACTTGTTTCAGTCCAGAAAATCGGGCAGGTGGCTCGCTTAGTTTCCCATGCGTCAACTTTTGCGCGGGCTTTGTGAAAGTAGAATATTGAAGAACAAAATGAGCTGGGTCTTCGAGCGAAGCAGGAGATGTATCTAATTATTGGGTCACACACTGACTGATTGCTTGACTGTTATTTGATTGAAACAAATCTGGAACAGAACGAAGCCTAGAGCGCTCGAAATACGTAACACAAGTCCAACAACAAAGGTATATTTCGAGCGCTAATTAACTCCCTGGTGTATTGATTCTATTGTTTGACTGGCTGGTGTGTTGTTTACGTAGATCGTATATTTGACTAGTAGCTTGTTGGTTGACTATACTGAAATACATTCAAGTGACGCGGTGGAGCGGAGTTATTTGGCAATTGTCATTCTTCTGTCTGTCTGGTGTGTAATTATGGTTTGTGATCAAGAGCCCTGGACACTTTAAACTACTGTATCGAGGAAAGGCATCGTGGTTCTCTTGTTCTGTCCCCCACCCCCACCCCCCACCCCACCCCACTCCCACTCCCGTCCGCTGTTTCGTTTGACGTGTTTTTCCATTTGGTTTGTTGGTGTTGTGTTGATGGTGGTGGAGGGCGTTCTAAAAGATGATCTCTGTCTAGAGAGTCACTGTTTTGTTTCACATTTTGCTTGTTGGTCTTACACGGACGAAAAAGAACGTATTGGATGCTCCAGTCACTAGACATTGAAAACCATTTACATAATTATTGAGTGAGCAGCCCCCCCTCCCCCCACCACTCCACCCACCCACCCACCCCCATTGAGTTGTTGATGTTTTATTGTATTGAATGTTTTTTGTTTTTTTTATGTAAATGACGAGCCAGAAAGCAAATTTCTCTACACAGAAACAGTAAAGTTGTATTCTGCTCGTCGTTTCTTTCTTCTTCATCTCTCCCCCCCCCCCCTTTTTTTTCTTTTCTTTTTTTCTTTCTGTCGCCTTTCTATTTAAGGAAATGTACTTGTTCGTATAATAATAAAAGCACGGAGTTTGACACTGATGTGACAATGTAGTGATGCTGTGTTTCAGGGCAACTCAAGGTGTCTGCCTACCTCAACTGTGGCCTCGTCACTGTGCACGGTGAGTAGACAGCTCAGACTGCAATCTTTGCTCTATTGTTTGTCTCCAGTCCATTCAAGTCTATTTAAATGTTCTCCGTTCTTCTTCTTTTTCTTTCTTTTTTTCTTTTCTTTTTTGACTCCCTTCGTGTTGCGTTGCCTAGTTTCCCGTCCTACTCTGAATAGTAATAATAATAATGGAAATTTCCGAACATCTACCTTGCGGCTCAAAGCGCTAAACAAGCATAACATAACACATAATGTACATCGAGATGGAAAATGATACCAGCAATGTAACAAAAAGCTGACACATAATGAACAAGTGTTAACACACACACACACACGCACGCACGCACGCACGCACGCACGCACGCACGCACGCACGCACGCACGCACGCACGCACGCACGCACGCACGCACGCACACACACACACACACACACACACACTCACTCACTCACTCACTCACTCACTCACTCACTCACTCACTCACTCTCTCTCTCTCTCTCTCTCTCTTTCGTGTTGTTTTATTTTGTGTCATTTACTTTCCAATTATTTGACAGGGTGCTTTTGTCTGGCTCTTTGTGTTGTGTCCAGTTTTGCCATGTTCAGTCCGGTCTTGTTTTTTGGTGTCATTTCATATATCCCATCATCCCTCGCCCGTTTTTGTGTGTTCATCTTTTCTTGCCCTCTCCCAGCCTTTCTGTCAGTGTTGTCACTTCAAACCTGAAGCGTGAAAGATTGTGAGAAGTTATACCAGCTGTTCTGTTTATAGCTCTCCTATCTTTTCAACAGTGATCGAGGGTCGCTATTTCACCTGCACGTGGAAACCAGTGTGTGACTCGTACATCAAGGTAAGGCGAACACACACACACACACACACACACACACACACACACACACACACACACACACACACACACACACACACACACACACACACACACACACACACACACACAAGCATAACGAAACAATTAGCAAGGCATTTATACCGACTGACACATTTTGCAAACTGTCCGAAACAGTGCATGGTCGTGTCTGACTGCAAACTACGTTGTTGTGGACGAATAATCAGCAGACATTATCCAGTCTGTGTTGCAGCTGCTAAACATTTCAGTCGATATTTATGAGTGACTGACTAAGAGAGAGAGAGAGAGAGAGAGAGAGAGAGAGAGAGAGTGTGTGTGTGTTGGGGGGGGGGGGGGATGATTATGATGATGGCAAATATAATCATTATGATAGCATCGACAAAAGTGATAGCAACGACAAAATTTGAACAACTTGATGATGTATGGTTAATTCCGCGTTGTCGTAGTTGGCCCAGGTAGGGAAAATAACTTAAATACCGATGACGACGATGACGATGATCACGATGTTGTTGATGATGACGTTACCGCACTGTTCCAGTTGTCGTTAATACCAGAGGAGGGAGGGCGAAAGATGCGCCTGAAGTCGAAACCCGTTGTCAACACAAACAACCCCATGTTTGACGAGAAGTTCTCCTTGTAAGTAGCACTAACGCTCCTGGTTGTTGATCGGTTGATGTGGTTGTAGTGCCTTTCGTTTGGTGTTGTGTATGTATGTATGTTGTGTGTGTGTGTGTGTGTGTGTGTGTGTGTGTGTGTGTGTGTGTGTGTGTGTGTGTGTGTGTGTGTGTGTGTGTGTGTGTGTTCTAACTTTTCATTCTATGATCACGTCACCTGTCTGTCTGTCTGTCTGTCTGTCTGTCTGTCTGTCTGTCTGTCTGTCTGTCTGTCTGTCTGTCTCTCTCTCTCTCTCTCTCTCTCTCTCTCTCTCAAACATACATACACACGCGCGCGTGCACACACACACACACACATACACACGCGCGCGCGCACGCACGCTCGTTCGCACGCACATGCATGCGCTATTGCGACGCTGGGTAGAGAGTACTTATGAAAAAGGTCACCGCATCTCAAACAAACAAAGCAGCGGGAGAACGGTGGGGAGGTAGACCAGAGTACTTGGAGAGAAAACCCCTGACACCCAGTCCCAAACTCGACAGTTAATGTTCACACACGTGTACGTGAGAGCTTCAAAACCCACCACTGCCCTGTCCATCGCTGTCCAACATCAGAGCGCGTTGGCGGTGTCCGTCGACGAGCCACTGTTCCGTGGTAGTCGTTGTCAGCGTTCGCCAAGCAGTCAGCCCTTCCTTCAGTCGTAATTAATTGAGCACCGATGGTATCTGACTGACGCTACTGCCAGCGTTGCTGTCGTAACATGCGGTTGGGTTGGGCGAGGGCTTAGCTATTCACCAGTCGTGCCTTCCTCAGCCGTTTCAATTGCTGTAGAGCCTGTGCGCTCGTGCAAAGCCAATGGCTTAATTGGCCTCAGGACCAACCAACACGGCGTTGCGAGACATGACTGCATGGATTTGACTGACTGGCTCGGACGTTGCTTTGCGCGTCGTTCGAAGTGAAAGGCATACCTAGTTTGAGCAAAAAGTCAAACGGGTACAGAGCTCAGGAGCTGTGTGAAAGTCGAGGTGGCCATCTTGGGCCCCCCGTCCCTAATAAGCCTGATGGTTTTTGTGGACGTAAAGCGACACTGAAGAAGAAGACAAACGGGTACAGCGGTAGACGGTGAACCCACAGAGCTCTTAGCTGTGTGAAAGTCGAGCTGGACGTCCTGGGCTCCCGTCCCTAATAATCCGTACGGTCTCTGTGGACGTAAAGCAACTATAATATACCTACTTCGACTTTTAATTGATTCAGCGTTTGGTTGTTTTTGACCTGTTCGCAGTGTTGAGAGTGAGGTAGTTTAATTATTCAAGGTTGACTACCTGCATGGTGCAGTGCCACTGAGCAGGTTTAGGACACGAAGAGTATTGTATTGGTGAATCATGTGTTTGTGTGTGTGTGTGTGTGTGTGTGTGTGTGTGTGTGTGTGTGTGTGTGTGTGTGTGTGTGTGTGTGTGTGTGTGTGTGTGTGTGAGAGAGAGAGAGAGAGAGAGAGAGAGAGAGAGAGAGAGAGAGAAGGTGCATGAATAGCATCCCATGCAGTGTATCTCGATACATTATTTTTCTAGAAAAAAAGGGAGGATGGGAAGGGGTTGGGGGCAGGCAACTAGTTCAGTTGGGACGTGTCCTCAAATCACGACGCATGTTTCGGGTTTTGCACTTCCTGTATGTTTTTTTCTTTTACCTCTTCGCTTAGCCATTTCAATTTTTTATTACTTATGAGGGGCAAAGTCACATTAAACTGTGTCAACAAACCACAACTTTTGAAAAGAAAGGAGCCAATGCAGGGAATCGAACCGACGTCATCCGCTTACCAGCCGCCTAACGCCTTACCGCTAGGCCAAACCGACTCACTCTCCAACAGTTCAGTGAAGTACTCATGTTTAAGTTCCACGTGGTTATTATGTTGTCAGCCTTTTACCACACATCTAATCATAGGCCCAAACACAGAGATGCAAGCTTAGGAAGTGAAATGTATTTGTTCTCTGCGTACTTAAATCGGTTCGTTGGCATAACCATTGCGGGTGTCGAGTGTTTTCTTCCTCACGCTAACCGCATCGCTTTTCTAACGTACATAAACGGCTAGGCTGTCCAACGAGAGAAAAATGCAGAAAACACGGGCATTAGTTTACGGAAACACAGACATTATCCTTGTCACCAGACTCCGTCACCTTGTTCCCTGCCATTTCGGGTGGTACGCCAGCACCACAAGCACAATGTCAACGGGTAGAGTACCACCTCTCTGGGTACGCCCACCGTAACCTTCCTTCGCTCCTCGCGATGCACTTTGCGACGAGTGGGCGTATGGTTTGTTGGTTGTCGTTGGGAGCTGTGGCTGTAAAAGTGTCATGCAGAGAATGGCGGAGGCGTTGTTTCTGTTCGTCGTTCAGCTGGCACTGAACAGACACAGGGTTGAGGGTGAGGGTGAGGAGGGCTTTGTCCTGCGGTTTATGGACACAGTCTGGTACTATGTCTAATGACCTTGTTATCCACGAATTTAACAGGGCTGACGTTGCTGACCATCTTAATACAGATTCATGCTGATGGTGTCAGCGTAGCGTTAGCTGTTGGCCCCTCCATCCCCCCCCCCCCCACCTCCTGCCCCAGCACCCACTCTCCTCTCCCCACCCCCACCCCCACCCCCTGTCAGTCGTGAGATTTGTGAACCGTCAGTATTTCTTTGGAGACTTCTTGGTGCTATTATTAAACAAAACAGCTGAAAAAGTATTATACCATAATAATATTACTGGCTTTACAGAGCTGCATAGAAGCCACAAACAAAAGGAGCTGATTAGATTTTAACATCTGTTGAAGTTTGTCTTCTTCTTTTTAGAGCTTTTTTCTTCTTTTCTTTTTTCTTCTATTTTATAGTAATTCCAAAGAGCATAATATACGATAGCACATTATAAATTGTGTCAAGGGGAGGGTGGTGGTGGTGGGGGGGGGGGGGGCGTTAATTCCTTTCTCCTCTCATTTTTCATCGTTTTTAACCGTTTAACTGTTGTTTAAATGTCGTTTTGTCGCAGGGGATGACGAAGGGGATTACTCCGAAAATTTGCAGATTGTGTATATGTCATAATAAATAAGGTTATTTTGAATCTTTTATGTGTTTGGATCTTGTTTTAGAACGCTGACAGTCATTCTTGTTTCGCATTTTTTGCCAATAGGTTAAAAGAATTAAAAATAAATAATTAAAAGGTTTCCAGGGAAATTTTCTGTACAATATGTAGAAAAATGATTTCTGCATCAAGCGCTTATTTAAGGCAGCTGATGATGAATCATCAGATTGAGAGCTGCAAAGTTGCCGTCCTTTGAAGTGGACAAGAGATGGACTGCGGGATCATCTCAACTGTAACCACGCACGAGCGAGCGCTGTCGTTGTTACGTAACCAGGCGACCCGGTCCATCGCGCACGTGCTACAGTAGCTCTTCGTCTGACAGTGCTGTGAAAAATGTCTAGGGTTACAAATGTCACTGACCGTGCGACTGCATAGTTAAGTGCGCGTTCGCGTTACGTCAACAGAACAATGGATATGACATGTTTTTATTCCAGAGAGCTTCAGAAGAGCGATGAAAGTAAACGTCTCCTGGTTTCCATATGGCACAAAGATCTTCGTTCAGGGTGAGTCTTTGTATTTGTGTCTTTCATTCTGTCTATCAGTGTGTGTGTGTGTGTGTGTGTGTGTGTGTGTGTGTGTGTGTGTGTGTGTGCGTGCGTGCGTGCGTGCGTGCGTGCGTGCGTGCGTGCGTGCGTGCGTGTGTGTGTATGTGTGTGTGCGTGTGAGTGCGCGCGCGCGCGCATTAGACAGGTATACAAGCATTGAGCAATCGCTTGTGTGGGTGTAGGTGTGTCTATGTGTTCATGACAAACGGTTTTAGAAGCGCTGAACAAATACAGTCGACATTGGTTATATAATATAATTATACCCGAAAACAACATTCACGCTCTCAGGTAGTCCACGAAGCCCAACGTTACCCATGCCGTACTTTCACTGCATCAGAGCCGAGTGAAACTGTCTTGACTACAACGATCTCTACACCACGGCGGCAGCTTAATGTCTACAATCGGGGAAGGTGCTATGTTTGACCAAGCAAACCACCCGTCTTCGACCCCAAGAGAGGAATTATCACCTATTTGTACGGTAACCAACGAGAGGGAAGGTGTTTGTGTTGTTGGTAAGGTTGGACAGACAGAGCGCGTAGGTGGAAAAGGTTGATGTTCATCGTTTGACAGTTCACTGTCTTATTCCAATACGGGCTGGGAAAGCAGTTGTTCTTCGTCCTGAAGGGAGGACTTGTCACCTGGTTTGAACAAAGACTACGTTGGAAGAATCTTTAGTTTGAAGGACAGGGCAGAAAACCCTTTTGGTGTTACTGTTGACTTACAAATGACGTCGTCGGCGAAAACAGGTCCTCGGCATACTGTAATAATTCTGTCTTTGGTGGCGACCACGTTGGCGACGATGCGAAATGTGCGGTCCTGATGGACCTCTTTTTCAAGCGATGAACCCTGACGATGATGTGTGTGTGTAGTGTGGGGGTGTGCGCCGCGCGCGCGCCTTTGCTTTTGTGAATTTTTTTTTGTATCAAACACTGTCACACTGCCTAGTACGGTCCACGAAACAAGACTTTTTTCTCAGGCAAGCGCTGCAAGGCATTAGAGTCGTGCAATCTTTGTATACCTAAGTAACCGGACCGGCGATTTCAACACAGGAGCCGTGCACTCTACGGAAGGTGTTATATTTGATGAAGTAAACTGCGCGGGCCCTTCAGTGGAAGAGGCGCATAATCACCCACAGTGATTAAAGTGTGTGATTTACAGTCCTTAAGAAGAGAGAAAGGATTTGCCTTGCAGGCAAGGATTAACAGTGGACTGGCGCCAACAGCGAGTAAACAAAACAGGTCCGAGCTCACAGCGGTTAGTAGCAGTTTGCTCTACAGTCATTTCGAACCATCAGAGGATGTTACTTGGTAAATCAGGCAATTATCATTAAGAAGAGAGGTGTTCGTAATGCTAGCAAGGATTAACAGTGGACTCCGACAGAGAATAACGATACAGGTCCGAGTTCACCGCGGCTAGTACCTGTTTGCTCTACAATCATTTCGAACCGTCAGAGGATGTTACCTGGTAAACCGTGCAATTATCATTAAGAGAGAAAGTAGTCGTTTTGCAGGAAGGGTTTAACCGCGGACGCCAACAGAAAACACAAAAAACAGGTCTGAGCTCACAGCGGCCAGTAGCTGTTTGATCCGCAGCCATTTCTAAGCATCAGAGGATGTTACCTGGTAAATCGTACAATTATCATTAAGAAGAGAGAACGTGTTTGTATTGCTGGCAAGGATTAACAGTGGACGCCAACTGCGAATAAACAAAACAGGTCCGAACTAACAGCGGCCAGTCGCAATCTGCTCTGCTATCGTCGCCGGCACAGCATCAGTTCTGTGGGAGGGAGGTTACCGGGTGATTCACCTCAGAACTCAGAACTCAGGAGCTGTGTGAAAGTCGAGGTGGCGTCCCGGGCTACGATCTCTGTGGACGTAGAGCTAAAGTGAACTAAATCGTGCAATTACGGCACTGGTCCTACCATCGGCTGCCACTCGCTAAAACTGCCGTGATAGTGTAGCAGTACACTGCGCTTTGGAACTGTGTACTGTAATACAGCGTGTGTTTTTTTTAACGTGGATTTTGAATTCCTTTGACCCAAAAGACTTTGGAGTGACTGCAGTTTTGGTCTGTGTGCACTGTCCGAAGCGGCTTTGGCCCCCAGAGCTCAGGAGCTGTGTGAAAGTCGAGGTGGCCGTCCTGGGCTCCCCGTCGCAAATAGTCCTCTCTGTGGACTAAAGCGACATTGAACTCGAACTTCGGCCTACTTCCACAATCAGGAAAGCGGAAAGAGAGCACACCGTGCATTGCCTACCTCTATAGAGAATCATAATGACCACAAACTTTCTCTTACCTCAGCCTCCGGGGAGTTCGATTTCTGTCAGTACCTCTTCGAAGGCAAGTTCCAGTTAAAAAAAGAACAGAAAAAAGTCAGGTAAAAAAAAAAAAGTACTCAAATGTATATGCCAAACTTCTAGATTTGCTCAAGCAAAGATAAGCTTGGGGGGGGGGGGGGGTGGACCTGCACACGAACAAGATTGTGGGGGGGAGGGGGGGGGGTCCATTTTGGTTTATGCCGTTTTTTGGAGAACCAAAATGTGGTGGATTTACTGCAGCGATTTTAAAGGATGTGAATAGTTTGTTGTTTTTCTCGGGATTTCCTCAGTAAGCAATCGCGGAAATCTCTACCGCTCCTGTCTTTGATCCTTCCCGTCTTTTTCACTGAGAGGTTTTGCCCGGTAATACCTTAATCTTCCACAATTAGCGGCACTTATCTCACGCCGAGGACAAATTGCTGGTCAAAGAGGTCCCTCGCTTGTTAGAAACTGGGCTTTGGTAGGAAGGTGTGATGCGCCTGTAAACTGACCACCCACCCGTTAAACTGCTCGCCCGCCTACCTCGGTCCAGTTTCGTTTTCACAGCCTTGCTCATTCCTGCCCCTGATTTATTGGGTTGGTAAGTTTGGTCGGCAAGTTTGGACACAAGAGAAGGGGGGGGGGGGGGGGAACTTCGCCCTGCAGGCAGTAGATCGTGAGTGAGTGAGCGAGGACGGCGCGTGCACTTGTTAAAAGGTAGGCGGCGCCTGAAACGCCCGCGTCCAATCAGAGCCGCCTGTCTGCTGCCACTTCTGCGCGTCAGTACCACCTGTTGTACTCGCCATCCTGCACAACGCGTCGGGTTGAGCGGGGAAAGGAGACGTTATCGATGGGTTCGGGGGAGGGGCTTTTATTCCCTTCTAATCCCCATTCTTCGTCGCTATTACACCGCGTTCACAGCCACAGGTTGGCAGTCAGTGGCGTGGGAGCCTGCGAGAGAGACAGAGAGCCTTTATTCCGGGTGAAGTGTTGTTGCAAACTGACTCACTGTCCGGGTGCTGCGGCTGCTGCTGTGCCGCAAGAGACTTGAGTTGAAGAAAGAGGCTACAGTTGTGGGACGAAATTTCACCCTGCTTTCCTCAGTGGAGGGCTCTTCCTTGTTCCTTCTTCGCTTTCGGTTGGACGTGTACTTCTGTACGTGCGCTTAGCTGATATGTGTTCTGGAAACACTGGATTATACGTGTGTTAGTGCGGAAATGGTCAGCTTCTGTGTTGGTGCTTGCAAGTGTTAAACTTTGATGACTTTGTGTAGCATAATAAGGCAGTTGTGAGCGTCAGCATCAGTTTGGACAATGCCCAGTACAAGGAACTTGTCAACTTTAGCATCAGTTTATTTATAGTACAAGGCAGTTGTCAAATTCAGCATTCAAATATCCATGTTAAAAAAGGCAGTCATTGTGAACTTCAGTACCAGTTTGTCAGTAGTAAAAGGCAGGTTGTGAACTTCAGCACCAGTTTGTTGTAAAAGGCAATCATAGTTGTGAACTTCGGCACAAGTTTATCGTAAAAGGCAGTCATTGTGAACTTCGGCACCAGTTTATAGTAAAAGGCAGGTTGTGAACTTCGGCATTGGTTCTGTCCAGCAAAAGGCAATGGCAGTGTCCTCTTGACACCTGCTCAGTCAGCGTTGAACCAAGTGTATGTGCGACTCCGAGAGCATCATCATAGAGCTCTCCCAGCCCAGACCTGGCGGCTTACACAAACCGCCCCAGAGCCGCAGCCTCCTTTCTAAATGGACCCAGAGCCAGGAGCAGCTCTTCAGCCCCAACAGAAATGTCCCCGCGGAAGAGGAAGGTGGTTCTGGGCGAGGTTTCCACGAATACCACCGTGACGGGCCCCACGACCTGCGCGATCCGGAAACCCAAGCTGGTGAAGTTGATCGGCAAGCTGCATCAGCATCTGCCCAAGCTGGGCTCGTCGTCCTCTCAGAACGACAGGATCAAGGAGCTGCAGGCCCTCAATGCTCAGTGGCAGTGTTCTTGTTCAAAATGCGACAAGAACGCGCCGTCGTCCAAAGGGAAGGGCAACAGAAGTGCAGATGCTGAAAACCTGACGGCGTTGGATGGTTCCTTGCGTTCTGTGCCGCACAGTTTTGAGGGCGGAAATGATCTGACGTTGGTGAACTCGTCGGATTATACTTATGTGCGTAGTGTCGACGTAGGGAGCATGACGCTGGATGAAAATTCTCGCTTTGATGTGACCAGAGTTGATTCACAGAGTTTTTCATGGAGCGAAAGGAGAGTTGGAACATGTCAGCCTGCTGGACTCGGTCATTTGACGCCCACAAAGCCTCCAGTCTCTGGATGTCGACGTTTTCGAACAGGTCGAAGACTTGATGCTGATCATCTGAGTCATCTAACCCCGCCTCTTTCTTCCAGAGGTGGAAGAAAGACCTGCTCTCAAGAGCCACGAAGGGCGCGGAAAAAGGGGCCCGTTGACTTTCTTACAAACGAACCCGTCAGTGAAAACAGCTATGATGATAGTACTTTCTGTGATAAAGAAAACTACACTGGCGCCGACAACGACGACGACGAAGGTCTCACGAGCTTCGAGCTGCACCACAAACCTCTTTTCTGTGATAACGACTACGACGAGGTCGACGATAATACCGTGGCTGAACAGGACATCAGTAGCCACGGCAATGCCTTCGATTCCATGGAAGAGACCATTCCGGACGAAACTATTCTGGGTGGTAACGTCCGCTTTGACAGAACGTTACGCGGAGGTGCTGTACAGACGATTCCGTCCGCACAGTCGCTGCATGGTGGGAGGTTGTGTTCTATCACCAGCAGGGACGGGGGGACTACGTGTCTTGTTCATGGTGACTCGAGGATTAACGAGTGTCTCGTGAATTCCAGGTGCAGCGAGTTCTTGGGCTGTATGTCGTTTGGAGTCAAGGGCATCCTTCGTAATAAGGTCAGTCAGTGCTTGTGTTTTGTATAAACTGTGCGTCTGCCTGTCAGTGTACCCATTACGTGATGTCGCTCTCAGTGTCTCGCTTTCTGTATCTCGGAAATCATACTTTTTCATGTACGCAAATTGTGTGTGTGTGTGTGTGTGTGTGTGTGTGTGTGTGTGTGTGTGTGTGTGTGTGTGTGTGTGTTTGCGATGATACTTTCATTTGAATACTTTGTTAATATGCTGATTTTTTTAAATTTATTTTCGTCTGTCATCATGTCTGATCCATATTTATCGTCATCGTAATATTATTTCTCATCTCGTTTTGGCTTTCATCGTCGCCGTCATCATTATTATTCTAGGCTCTCCGACACTCACAAGGGTATGTAGAGGTCACGTGCATTCGTGTCTAAACCTGTAAACCCCCCCGTGTGTGCGTGTGGTGTGTGTGTGTGTGCGTGCATGCGTAGTAATAGTAGCTCATATAAATTTATCAGATATTCTACTGTCTTTGGCTTAAATGAATTTATCAGATATTTTACTCTTACCTGCTGGTTGTATATTTATAAATAAAATGCATATATAACTGAATGATGATGCCTGCACTCTATGCATACATGCATCTGGCGCTGTGAACACGCAAGTTTTATGCTTCATGTATATTTGTTTCACTCACTCCTTCATGCTTCATAATTATACGTATAAGATGCCTTGCATGTTCCCCCCTTTCATCAATAGCTTAGTACTGAACCTAAACTACTATTCTTGTAAAATAAAATTCTCTCTCCCCGTTCTTCTGTCCACAGTCCTCTCTCCCTCTCACCCCCCCCCCCCCCACCATACCCCCCCCTCTCTCTCTCTCTCTCTCTCTCTCTCTCCCCTCCTCTCCTCCCTCTTTCTCTCCCTCTCCCTCTCTGCATTATTAGCGTAGCTGACGCTCACTCGAAGTTTTGCGTAAGATTATAAGAACAATAAGCTCTTAAAAACACACACAAAAAAACTCGGTGATAAAACAATTTTCGTGTCAGTTAGATCAGTGCCCCACGCTTTTATGATGAGGTTACATCATGCGGCACGAAACAGATCCCCAGTGCCAGGCATTTGTATACCCGGGCTTGCCCGTCTTCGATTGCACGGCGGTGGACAGTGACCTCTTTTGTTGGTGCCAAACTCCTTGTTGATACCCCGGAAATGAGGTTTGCCTGTCCTCGGCGATGGCACGGGGCATCATACCTCTTGTTGGTGTCAAACTGTTGTTGGAGAGTGGGGTTATTGTGGAAGAACTTGTGTTTAGTGTCCCAGAAAGCGATTACCAGGCATAACCAGTTTCCGTCCCAAATAAACCCTATGGTTTCTGTGGACGTTAACTTTAGATGATCATGATTAAGAGCTTCATATATCGTGTCCCTAATATGTCATCTGACATCCGAGGACATTAAGAACAAAGAAGAAGAAGTGGAAGTTAAGCACCATGTTTACTTACTATAAGTTCAACCACAGTGTTCAAGAGATGTGCGAACAGGGAAGTGGGCCTGGGCTCTCTCATTCCCTATCCCATTCTTCCCCCCGTCCCTAATAAGCCCTATGGTTTCTGTGGACGTAAAACACCACCAATAAGGGTGCATCTCAAACAGTACGAATATTTTGGCTGAGCTGTGTTTGCTATTAACTGTGTTGTGACTAGAAACTATCAATAGGAGCTGTGATGTGTGAAAGTCGAGACTGGGCTCCCTGTCCCTAATAATAGTAATATGCCGTGTGATTTCTGTGAACATAAAGCACCACTGAAACATCTCAGAGCTCAAGAGCTGCGCGAAAGTCGAGGTGGACGTCCTGGGCCCCCTTGTCCCTAATATACCTTATGGTTTCTGTAGACGTAAAGCAACACTGAACTATAAGCGAACTTTTTACTTACATTTATTGACAAAATTAACGTTCTGTTGACTTGCGTTTGGGCCTGCAATAGAGAGTAACTGTAAATTTTATGTGAATGTGGTATCCGTCCAGAGGTAACAAATGGCCAGATTTGAGATGATGATGATGATGTGGGGCTTAGATGTCGGGCTGACATATTAGGGACAAGGAGCATCAGAGCTCTGTTGGGTGTTGAAATCCAAGCACTGACTAAATAACTATCCCAAATTCATACACGGACATACCTATGCAGTCGGTCGCGTAAAACTTTACTTACACAGGTCTTCTCAAATCGGGGACTTCTGTGGTGCTTGAACTTAGACACATCTCTTTCTGAGTCAAGGGCTTTTCTGTGGTGCGTGAACTTAAGACACATCACTGTCCAAGTCAGTGGCGTTTCTGTGGCCAGCTTCGCACCCAGCAGAACACCTGTGGTGCTAAGTACGATTACGGGTATGCACCTTTGAGATCCCAGCCTGTCCGTTCTTTCTGACGAAACCAACCCGCCAGCTACGTCCTTCTTCTGATGCTTCCATTCTTTGTCTTCCCTCAGTGTTGGTCAAGGGTCTTTTTCTGAAGCTGCACGTGCGTCTTGAACAGTCCATTTTTGTAAAGTTAGGCCATCAGACACTCACACTTTCAAATAATTTCTGATATCTCGCACACTCCAGCTGTCGTACAGACTGTGTACAGTCTTCATCCATCTCAAGTCTCTAAGCTGTGTAAAGAAAGCGTTGCATGCTCGTGTGCGGGTGCCCATGTGTGTGTGTGTTGGGGTGGAGGGTGCGTGCGCATGGACAAGATTTTGCACTTTACAAATACTTTAATTATATATTATTATTTACTCACTGCAGTGTGTGTGTGTGTGTGTGTGTGTGTGTGTGTGTGTGTGTGTGTGTGTGTGTGTGTGCGCGTGCGTGCGTGCGTGCGTGAGAGACAGCTCTCTCTCTCTCTCTCTCTCTCTCTCTCTCTCTCACACACACACACACACACACACACACACACACACACACACACACACACACACACACACACACACACACACACACGCGCCGGCACATCAGTCAACTGAAATAATTCACGTACACATTTTTGGGGTGGGGTTTTAAACAGACGTGTCTTCAGAGGTGTTTTAAATTAATAGAGTAGTTGTCTGAACGTGTCTAAAGTTCACCAGACAGGATATTCCAGACAGACTGAAAGAACAGCATAAGTCAGTTATCACTCGGTGGATCTGTCGCTAGCAACAAGGCTAATGGGTATCACTGTCGTTGTTTTGTCCTCAGATGTCATATGGCATATTAGGGACAAGATAGGATAAAGTCTGAAACGGGGTCTCTCTCTCTCTCTCTCTCTCTCTAGTCCTGGATCACACTCAGAATCTGAGCATCGCTTTCCGGCATCTTCCTGAAGTAGGATGTCGTGAACCAGTGCTTGGAGTTCAATCGGTATACATATATATATATATTATTGTCACGTGTCAAGTAAAATACACACGTACATGGAGTGAGGCATGGCGTTGAGAGCATTCATATGGAGATGTCGCTCATTCGAGAAAACCCCGTTCTGCTAATGGGTCTCTTACCCAGGATTTTTCGTGCTGCTTTGTGCCTGCGTTGCTGGGTACTGGCTCCCACATTATTTGCCTCTCTGTCCCACTTTCTTTGACCAGCACTAGCACAGCACACGTCCACGCCGGTCGTAACTGCTTCAGAACTCGTATTCAATTGATGTACGGTGATAACGCGCGGATAGTACGGCAATTATCTGGGAGACTTGAGAGGTGCAAATATTGGTTATGAGTGCGGAATAAATACACGCCCGTGGAAGTGTTGTTCGTTCTGATAACTGGCTTGCCGTCGCTGAGTAGGGCTACCTTTCGGTGTGCTGGTCTCGCTGGCAGACATGTTCCTTCACACTGGCACTGAGTCACTGACAAGGAAAATAATATCTGAGAGAGTCACAGACGAGGAGGTTGGTGTTGTTATTTTTTGGATGGTACGACCACGGAATTTGCAGATCGGTGGTTTTAACATCACATTCATTTAGTTTACACGATGCAACTGGAGGTTGTTTTTCTTGTCTGAATTCGACGTGGGGCGTTGTGTAAGAGTGCGGGCTCTCTGTGTGTCTGTGCTGGGTTGTGTATGTGCATGCATGTGGGGGGTTTATGTGTGTATGTTGGGGGGGGGGGGTGCCTGTACGGGTATAATATGTGTGTGTGTGTGTGTGTGTGTGTGTGTGTGTATGTGTGTGTGTGTGTGTGTTGCAACCCGTTCTTTAGTTTGTCTTATAAAAATGTCTTTGTTCATTTTCTCGAAATGTTCTGTCTCCATTGTTTGTCAACTGGTCAGTTTTTGAGGCTTAGCCTTTTGTGTTCCCTCGTTTCTGGCCTGGTATCACCTGAATTATTACATTAACAACAGCAACTTGGATTGCCTGAAGTTCACAAAATAGCCCACGTGCCCATGAGAAATGGAACCAACCTGTGAAAGTTCCGTAGCTAGATCACTACGAGCATAAACGTCCACGTTAAACTCCCACAACAACACCACGTTGAACGGCTGCGGATTTCAACGGCTGTTCTCACCTACTCTATCACCTATGGAGGGCGAGGTGAGAGGTAAAACAACCGGACCACAAAAGACGTACAAATATTGGAACTCTTTGGACAGCAGCATCCCCAAGACTGGACCCTCTGCAAACCGTGAAGGACCCTCAGCAAGGCACACAACCCAATCACCAGTAACCCGGGTATGGTAGAAGTCACCCGGAGGCCATAACTCGCAGCCACTGAAGCGGGTAATTGGATACCAGGATTTGCCCCCTACCCCACCCCACGCAAGAAGCAGGCGTCCAGCTTCAGGGGAGACAATCACCAACCGCGGCAGTGAGATCCTGACCGTGTGTCGCCCTTGAGTCGGGGCCGACTGAAGTGATTTTCAACTTTGACGAAACAACAATGGGTTTGGAATTGCACAGGAAATTCGAGGCAGCGTTTGACGCAGTTAGCTAGGATTTTTACGCTTAAAGAAGAAGAAAAAGAAACCGTATTTGTGACTAAAATTATTATTATTATTATGATTATGTGCAGGAAAAAGTACTATTTCTTCTCCTGATAAATGAGAAAAAAACAGGCATTATAATTAGCTCTTAGTACGATTTTGGCCTTTTCCATTCCCTTAAAATTATGACCTCCTTGGCAAGCTTCTTAAAGTCTCTCTCTCTCTCTCTCTCTCTCTCTCTCTCTCTCTCTCTCTCTCTCTCTCTCTCTCTCTCTCTCTCTCTCTCTCTCTCTCTCTCTGTGTGTGTGGGTATGTGTGATATCTTTTCTCCCCTAAGCCATCTGATTGTGCTCAATCGGAAACGATGAAAAAGCTTTCCGATTTTTCTTTTCTGTTCACAGACTTCTAATACAATACCTGCTGTTATAGAGTGTAGTGTCATTTCAAGAAAGAAGATGGCTAAGGACGAAAGACTTTGTTTGGCACGCTGTTATAGAGTGTTCAACAAAGAAGATGGCTAAGGACGAAAGACTTTGGCACGGTCGGTTAGTTAGTAACTGGACTTTAACGTCCTATCAGCCGCACAGGGTCGGACTTCGGCACGGACATGCGAAGACAGAGAGCGAAGACACGCAGTGCCCAGCAGAAGCAATGATAACAGTAAAACCGTGTATGCTGTCAACAGCTCCAGTCGAGTCAGAGCAACAAACAGTCGGCTGAGGGGTCGGAGCGGTTGCTTGGCGATGTGTGCACGGTTACGAAATGTAGATTAGGTGTGGCGGGTGGGGGTCCAGCTTTGACAGCCACCCCCTTAGGGAAGGATGGGGACAGTGGTGCAGGAGAAGCAGCTTGTCTCAGCCACCGCAGCACATTTTGTAACACGTTAGTTTTGTAAGGACCCCCCCCCCCCCCCTCCTCCTGCTCCCACGCACTAACATGGGCGGGCGTCCTGAGCGCCCCGTCTGTACGGTCTCTGTGTACGTAAGCATCTTTCCAGAGTTTACAGCGTTGTCTTGATGGGTGCATGTGTGTTTAGCTGTAACCTGCACTTTTGACAGAGTGACAGGGATATTTTACGTGCTACTGCGGCAACACGGAAGGGGGTTGTAACGAATACCGAAATATAGCCACCACAGAAAGTGGACACGATCGCGACGAGCCCGACGTTCTAGCTCTGAACTATTCCTACTCCCATAGCAGTCATGGACCTGTATCTATACTATAGGTCCATGCTTAGAGAGAGCCGGTTTGGCCTGGCGGTAAGGCGGTAGGCTGGTAAACGGAAGGACCTCGGTTTGATACCGCTTCGGCTGTCCTTTCTCTTTATAAGTTGTGGTTTGTATATATATATATACTCTCCATCTTCCCCCACCTCCATACCCCCTTTACCCCGTCTCCCCGTCCCTAATAAGCCTGATGGTTTCTGTGGACGTTAAGCACCATGTTTACTTAGAGTAGTCTCTTACTCTCAGATAGTACCAAGCTAAGGCAGTGGCCATCCTGGGCTCCCCGTCTAATAAGCCTCATGGTTTCTGTGGACGTAAAGCAACACTGTATCAAATCTCAGACAGTACCGCTTAGGATGAACGTGGTCTTGGTTCTGTCCACCTCCTCCAATGGTGAGCATGAGCTCAGACCGGGTCGCTGCCTGGACTATTGTCTTATTCCCCATGTCCACACTCAAAACATTCATTACAGTATCGTCCTCACGTCACTGCCTTGCCACAGTTGGTTACGACATAGCTAGTACCACACTGCAGGCCTCACTTTCCGTAACACTTCCTGCATGTGTGTGTGTGTGTGTGTGTGTGTGTGTGTGTGTGTGTGTGTGTGTGTGTGTGTGTGTGTGTGAAAGAGAGAGACAGACAGACAGACAGAGAGTGTTATGTCTTTGTAAGCGCTCCGGGCTCTTACGAGATGGGGCCCTAAGTAATATATTATTATTCCTCCTTGGAGAAAGGGTGTCGCAAACTCCAAGCACTTGGCTGGTTCATGACATGCTTCCTCCAACCACCGCCATAGCTGGTTACAAAGTGTATCAGGCGTTTCTTTTGTGACCGACCACATTGCTTACATCAGCACAAATAAATCGTTTGAGTTGAGACGGAACTATCTTCTTTTCTTTTTTAACCAAGGCGGACGCGCCTCATATTTACGTACGTGCTTGGACGCTATGTTGCTTCCACAGTATTATTAGTACTCAAACCTTTCGGAGGGCGCTGACAGCGCCTCTTCAGTGGCGTAACCAATTATGTTGAGTGGAAGGGTGGCGGAAAGCGAGGCTTGGATTGTTAGGATGTCGTAAACCACTATTCACACTCCCGAGCACCGCTTTCCAGCACCTTCCTCCAAAAGAAGGATGGCGTAAACCAGTGCTTGGAGTTTGAACTTTGTGGTGAGCCGATCCCAGCTACACCTTCAGCAGCAGTCCCCCCCCCCCCACTCTTCCTTTCGTGCCAAAAAACAACAACAACACACACACACACACACACACACACACACACACACACACACACACACACACACACACACACACACACACACACACACACAAACCAAGAAAGAAAGAAAGAAAAAACGAAAAAAAAGAAGGGGCTATGGGTCCCCGTCGTTCGGTTTTGGACTGATGACTGTCAGTTTGGGAGGCCGCGGCTTTTACAACAATGACAGAGAGGTGACTAGGGCTCGTAGCCGATGCCCAGTCCGCAGCGTTTGTGGCCTACGCCGTTGCGTAACTGACAAGGGCCGTGTGGTCACCTGTTGAATGTTGAAGCGGCAGGGTGCGATGGGGGGGGGGGGGGGGGAGGGGGGGGGGAGTAGAGGGGGTGGGGGTAGCGGAGCTGGTCCTCAGTGGCCAGCGCAGGACAATGAGCGTTGTGGCAACAGAGGGCGAGAGCTGTGACTGCGCGAGACTTGACGCCGGGTCGTCGTGGTGAGGTTGACGGACAGGGGAGGTAATGGTCTCATCAGACCCCTGCTGCTTGCGCCCTGTCCCTGCCCTCAGCTAGCGTCACTGCGCGTCTCTGCTTGATGGATCGCTCTGACGTCACGGCAGACGGTGGACAGCAGGAGGGAGCGTGTGTGTGTGTGTGTGAGGGGGGTGGGGGGAGGGGAGGGGGTGATGCATAACTGATCTCGGCAAGAGAGACAGGGATGAAATACCTGATCTCAAACGACTGAGTGAGACTGAGATTGGGTATGGATGGGAAACACAGTAAATGACAACCAGAGAGGGGGGGTGACCTACATGTCCTATCTCTATGAGAGAGAGGAGATTTGGGGGGGGGGGGGAATAACTATTTCACAGAGAGAGGCGATAATACTTTATTACACAAGGATAAAGATTTAAGAGGGGCGGGGAGAGAGAGAGAGGGTAATACTTTATTACACAAGAATAAAGATTTAAGAGGGAAGAGAGGGAGGGAGAGAGAGAGAGAGAGAGAGAGAGAGAGAGAGAGAGAGAGAGAGAAGATAATACTTTATTACACAAGGATAAAGATTTAAGGGGGAGAGAGATAGAGAAGATAATACTTTATTACACAAGGATAAAGATATAAGGGGGACAGACAGAGAGATGAAATGGCTCATCACTACAAGAGAGGGGAAGGGGATGGGGATGTGATCTCTAACAAGTGTGTGGGGGGAGGGGGGGGAGATAGGGGGGGAGAGAGAGAGAAACAGAGAGAGACAGAGAACTCCAGAGAGGGTGACAGAGATAGAGACAGAGAGATGAAATGGCTTATTTCTATGAGACAGGACCTCATTGAATTTAAAAGATTTTGCAAAAAAATAATAATCTTTTTTTTTAACCTTTAATATGATGCTTACACTCTTTATTCTGTATCTTTGTGTGTGTGTGTGTGTGTGTGTGTGTGTGTGTGTGTGTGTGTGTGTGTGTGTGTGTGTGTGTGTGTGTGTGTTGAAAACAAACAATCCAACAAAGCAAGCATCAAACACAGTGAGGATGTACATGCCAGTTTATTATCAGTTTAATAGTTTGTAGTGTGCAGTATCATCATCTTTTGTCACAATCTCATTATATATTTAAAACATGTACTATTCTTTGGGCAGGAGGTGAATGGTTGGTACTACCTTCTAACCGAAGATGTGGGCAAGAAGAAGCATTTGGAAGTTGCCTCTCGTTCCAAAGGGTCCCTCAAAGTCCGAGGTGGGTTATAATACACACATGTGTGTCTACTCTTACAGTCATAACTATTTGCAACTCGTTCTGATTGTGGCACTTTTTGTACCATGTTCTTCTTGTTTTGTTTGAATGTCTTTCAGTTTGCCATTTGTCTGTGTTAGAATAATCATCAGTAGTAATGATGTTTGTCAGACCTTTTGCCACCTTCACTCTTTTGTTAATAGTTGTAGTGTGTCTTGCTTCTTTTGTTGTTGTTCATCTTCCTCTGTTGAGAATCATTGGTCAGTATTACGACCATTGCTGTCATTTACCCTCCCTATCCACCTCTCTCTCTCTCCATGGCCCCTTCCATATTTCTCTGCTAATAATCTCTACACCTTCCAGACCCCCAAAATAGAAGAAAGAGGGAAAGACAAATAGAAGAAAAACAACTCACACATGCACACACACACACATATATATATATATATATATATACATGTATGCACACGCACGCACGCACGCAGAGTAACAGAAGACAAAGGGAAAGGATCCCAACAACAAGTGAAAAAGTAAAAATTCCACTCAGTACGGACTCTTGAACATATTTCAGCATTCATGCAGATGTGAGATAACACTGAACACTGTTTAGATCCCCCCCCCCCCCCCCCCCCCCCACCTCCACTCTCCTTTTCCATGTTGTATCTGTCTCTGTTGACAAGTGTTCACACAAGACAGGAAAACCCAAACCATAGAGGACTAGGCTGTAAACACAATCAGTAGAACAGGATGTGGCTTGGCTAGGGAGACCATCAGTGTTTATGTTTGTTTTTCTCTTTCTTCCACACTTTCTGCCTTGTGCCTTTTCTTTCATTCTTGCTGTGTACAGCAGAAAAACTTAAAAGGACACAAGAGGAAAAAAGACTGTGGCTGCTTTTGCCAGTAATAACATTCTACAATATATGTGTATTGAGCAAAATCATTTGTATTGAGACAGAAAGGACATGTTTTATTGGATTTGGGATTTATCTGTCTTTCACACTTTTGTAGAACAAAAGGAAAATGGCTTTCAAAGTAATTAGAGGATATTTGACACAATTCAAAAAACAGTTTGATCCCAAATGTTCTGAGAAAATTGGATACCACAAAATAGAACAACTTGAGCTTGACATTCCATTTTGCTGTTGTCGCAAAGGTATTTACTGGTGCTTTATAATTTTTGTGTTTTGTTGTTGGAGCGTGTGTGTGTGTGAATTTATGTTGTATTATTTTCTTTACTGGTGCTTTATAATTTTTGTTTTTTGTTGTTAGATTGTGTGTGTGTGTGTGTGTGTGTGTGTGTGTGTGTGTGTGTGTGAATTTTTTTTCATTTTTATTTTATTTGTCCAGGTCTAAAAAAATTCTAGTCCACTAACAGAATGTGTTTTTGTTTGTTTGTTTTTGGAGGATGTACCTTTGGAGTTAATGTACCTTGTATTTACTCACATGCCAGGTGAGAGTTGCCATAAGTAACTTGGGTCTTTGTTGTTGTGTTTGTGTGATATTTTGCTTTTGAACACTAACTTCCTTGTTCTGGTTTTGTTTGTTTATTTTTGGTCAGTCTTTATCCACATTACGAGAGAGAGAGAGAGAGAGAGAGAGAGAGAGTGTGTGTGTGTGTGTGTGTGTGTGTGTGTGTGTGTGAGGGAGAGAGAGAGAGAGAGAGAGAGAGAGAGAGACGGATGGCTAATTATATTTCACAAGAGTTTTTACAGCTCAAAGTACACTTTGGATTTATTTTAAATAAAATATATAGATCTTCACCCCCCCCCCCCCCCATCTTCTCCCATGCCCCCCACCCTCCTCCCTCCAATGATCTCACCCATCCATTTTTCACAGACACCGACCCCTATGTACTTGTGTTCCCTTTTCCTTCCTGCTAATACCATTCCTCTGTGTCTTCTTTCAGCAGCCCCCCCCCCCTTCCTCTTTTGTGAATAAGAGTAAAAACTGATATAATACAATCTCTTAACGACTGATGAATTATTCTAAACTTTTTGGTTTCTTTCAGCTCACAACATTCCTCAGATCAACAGAGATGTCCTGGGATTAGATGCTGTGACAGTAAGTAGTTTTCACTGTAATTCTGCTTTCTCTCTTGGTTTGTTGTTTCTGGTTTTGTTGTTGTCAGTCCTGTTCATCTGACAGTATAATCATTGTGTTATGAAAACATGTACCTGGACCTAGTCATAACAACACAAAGACTGAAAATAATATGTCTGTGTACAGTTCTAACAAAATCATTCAGCTATATTATAAAAAAGAAAAGAAAAAAAAAGGGTCAAAGCAAGTAAAAAATTTTTATATATCGAACTTCCTGTTGGGTTGGGTTTTAACAAAGTAATATACACAGAAGTGCTTTAGTTAATGAATTTTATCATCATCATCCAAGGTATAACAAGAAAGAAACTTGCCTCTGCTGCTGCATATTCAGCCAACCAGCCCCTGTACTTAATCTTTCTTCTTCTGTTTTGCGAATTATAATTTTGTTGAGTAGTCTGTCACTGCTGTGAAGTATTTGTTGATGGATGGGGAGGGGTGTAGTGGATCTGTGTAGGGGAGGAGGGGTTAGTAGCTGACAGAGATGTCAAGAGTGGTGACCACTGCTGCCTCTCACAGCTCTGCTCATTCCATTTACAAAAATACAAGGTGAAGGCTATTTATTCACCAATGACATTTGCATTTTACACAGCAGTTTGTCTTGGTGATGTTCCATTCATGCAGTGCATTAGCAAATACTTAATAGACAAAACATTACAATTAGATGTACGTATAAAAGTCATAAATAAATAAAGTTCAACAATGTAACAATCTCATTCATGCAGTGTAAGCTACCATGCACACACACACACACACACACACACACACACACACACACACACACACACACACACACACACACACACACACACACACACACACACACACACACACAACATTGCATAACATTTTACAGTTTACACAGGTGAGTGTGAGTAACCTGCCCATCTGACTTATGAACCATGCATACTAAAAGAAGCC
>OY757551.1:18557864-18589079 GCA_963584105.1 Alviniconcha strummeri
GTAGATTAGGTGTGGCGGGTGGGGGGTCCAGCTTTGACAGCCACCCCCTTAGGGAAGGATGGGGACAGTGGTGCAGGAGAAGCAGCTTGTCTCAGCCACCGCAGCACATTTTGTAACACGTTAGTTTTGTAAGGACCCCCCCCCCCCCCCCCCCTCCTGCTCCCACGCACTAACATGGGCGGGCGTCCTGAGCGCCCCGTCTGTACGGTCTCTGTGTACGTAAGTATCTTTCCAGAGTTTACAGCGTCGTCTTGATGGGTGCATGTGTGTTTAGCTGTAACCTGCACTTTTGGCAGAGTGACAGGGATATTTTACGTGCTACTGCGGCAACACGGAAGGGGGTTGTAACGAATACCGAAATATAGCTACCACAGAAAGTGGACACGATCGCGACGAGCCCGACGTTCTAGCTCTGAACTATTCCTACTCCCATAGCAGTCATGGACCTGTATCTATACTATAGGTCCATGCTTAGAGAGAGCCGGTTTGGCCTGGCGGTAAGGCGGTAGGCTGGTAAACGGAAGGACCTCGGTTTGATACCGCTTCGGCTGTCCTTTCTCTTTATAAGTTGTGGTGTGTATATATATATATATATATACTCTCCATCTTCCCCACCTCCATACCCCCTTTACCCCGTCTCCCCGTCCCTAATAAGCCTGATGGTTTCTGTGGACGTTAAGCACCATGTTTACTTAGAGTAGTCTCTTACTCTCAGATAGTACCAAGCTAAGGCAGTGGCCATCCTGGGCTCCCCGTCTAATAAGCCTCATGGTTTCTGTGGACGTAAAGCAACACTGTATCAAATCTCAGACAGTACCGCTTAGGATGAACGTGGTCTTGGTTCTGTCCACCCTCCTCCAATGGTGAGCATGAGCTCAGACCGGGTCGCTGCCTGGACTATTGTCTTATTCCCCATGTCCACACTCAAAACATTCATTACAGTATCGTCCTCACGTCACTGCCTTGCCACAGTTGGTTACGACATAGCTAGTACCACACTGCAGGCCTCACTTTCCGTAACACTTCCTGCATGCATGCATGTGTGTGTGTGTGTGTGTGTGTGTGTGTGTGAATTTTTTTTCATTTTTATTTTATTTGTCCAGGTCTAAAAAAATTCTAGTCCACTAACAGAATGTGTTTTTGTTTGTTTGTTTTTGGAGGATGTACCTTTGGAGTTAATGTACCTTGTATTTACTCACATGCCAGGTGAGAGTTGCCATAAGTAACTTGGGTCTTGTTGTTGTGTTTGTGTGATATTTTGCTTTTGAACACTAACTTCCTTGTTCTGGTTTTGTTTGTTTATTTTTGGTCAGTCTTTATCCACATTACGAGAGAGAGAGAGTGTGTGTGTGTGTGTGTGTGTGTGTGAGAGAGAGAGACGGATGGCTAATTATATTTCACAAGAGTTTTTACAGCTCAAAGTACACTTTGGATTTTATTTTAAATAAAATATATAGATCTTCACCCCCCCCCCCCCCCCCCCCCCCCCCCCCATCTTCTCCCATGCCCCCCACCCTCCTCCCTCCAATGATCTCACCCATCCATTTTTCACAGACACCGACCCCTATGTACTTGTGTTCCCTTTTCCTTCCTGCTAATACCATTCCTCTGTGTCTTCTTTCAGCAGCCCCCCCCCCCCCCCCCCTTCCTCTTTTGTGAATAAGAGTAAAAACTGATATAATACAATCTCTTAACGACTGATGAATTATTCTAAACTTTTTGGTTTCTTTCAGCTCACAACATTCCTCAGATCAACAGAGATGTCCTGGGATTAGATGCTGTGACAGTAAGTAGTTTTCACTGTAATTCTGCTTTCTCTCTTGGTTTGTTGTTTCTGGTTTTGTTGTTGTCAGTCCTGTTCATCTGACAGTATAATCATTGTGTTATGAAAATATGTACCTGGACCTAGTCATAACAACACAAAGACTGAAAATAATATGTCTGTGTACAGTTCTAACAAAATCATTCAGCTATATTATAAAAAGAAAAAGAAAAAAAAAATGTTGGGGTCAAAGCAAGTAATTTTTTTTATATATCGAACTTCCTGTTGGGTTGGGTTTTAACAAAGTAATATACACAGAAGTGCTTTAGTTAATGAATTTTATCATCATCATCCAAGGTATAACAAGAAAGAAACTTGCCTCTGCTGCTGCATATTCAGCCAACCAGCCCCTGTACTTAATCTTTCTTCTTCTGTTTTGCGAATTATAATTTTGTTGAGTAGTCTGTCACTGCTGTGAAGTATTTGTTGATGGATGGGGAGGGGTGTAGTGGATCTGTGTAGGGGAGGAGGGGTTAGTAGCTGACAGACATGTCAAGAGTGGTGACCACTGCTGCCTCTCACAGCTCTGCTCATTCCATTTACAAAAATACAAGGTGAAGGCTATTTATTCACCAATGACATTTGCATTTTACACAGCAGTTTGTCTTGGTGATGTTCCATTCATGCAGTGCATTAGCAAATACTTAATAGACAAAACATTACAATTAGATGTACGTATAAAAGTCATAAATAAATAAAGTTCAACAATGTAACAATCTCATTCATGCAGTGTAAGCTACCATGCACACACACACACTCACACAACATTGCATAACATTTTACAGTTTACACAGGTGAGTGTGAGTAACCTGCCCATCTGACTTATGAACCATGCATACTAAAAGAAGCCACCCCTAAGTCACAGATAATCACAGTCACATACAGACTTTATTTCTATGTTCTTGTGAGTCACTTAAAAAAGAAATTGTCAGTTCTCTTTTTAATTCTTTTCTTTTTCTTCCCCCTCTTTTTGTCTATGTGGGAGAGGAGGGTGGAGGGGTCATTGTTTCAACTATACATATATATTTTTTAAGAGTGTGAAGTTGAGTGGCCTACAGAATTTGTATATGTTTACAGAAACAAAATCACTTATGTTCTAGATACGGTTGGAGCGAGGGAAGAATGGATTTGGCTTCACTGTGGTGGACGAGTTTCCAGTCAAAGTGGGCAGAGTTGACCTCGGTAACCTTCCATTTTCATATTTTCTGTTCCATAACAACTGTTATTTCTTCTCTGTTTTGTTTTACTTTGGATGGTACAATTTTTCTCTCTCTTTGTGTGTGTGTGTATGTGTGTGTGTGTGTGTGTGTGTGTGTGTGTGTGTGTGATTTTCCCTCCACATGTTTAATTTCTGCAAGAAAATTTGGCTGCAGCAAAATCCCCATTGAAAACAATTTAATGTTGGTTCCTATATCATGCCATACTTGGAATCTTTAAGATCCTGAGAAGCATCAAAATGGGTGCTTGCAATTTATCTTTGAAAGCTTTAATATCAAGATCCAAACACGCAAAGGTTAAAAAAAAGTTGATTTCCAGTAGGACGATACAGTGGAAATGTGTAGATAGGGTAAGCCCCTTTTTATCAAGTAACAGGCAGATAAATACTGGCTACCTATCAGTACTAATACTTTAATACTCATTGCTTAACAGTGAGAACTGATTTAACTTGCTACAGAAAGGTGGAATATGTGGTGTTATGTATTTTGCATCAAAAAAGATGTGATTATTGTTTATTTTCATTGTATCAACAGCTTCTCCTGCAGAGGAGGCAGGACTGAAGGCAGGTGATTTCATCATCAAAGTCAACAATCAGAACGTCTCACGGTCAACAGTCAACAGTGTGGCAAAATTAGTCAAGTAAGTGTCTCATAGATAGGTACGCAGATAGGTGACAGGTTTCCAGGTAGATAGCTGCAGATAGGTACACAGGTAGATAACAGAATTATGAGGTAGATAACTGTAGATAGGTACACAGATAGGTAACAGGTACGCAGATAATTGTAGATAGGTACACAGACAGGTAACATACACAGATAGATAACTATACATAGGTGCACAGATAGGTAACAGGTACACAGATAACTATTTTTAATGCCTGTCAGGCAAGGCAAAGCCTTTAGGTGAATAAACATGCAATCATGTTCAGAATAACACCAGACTATGAATTTTTGAAACAAACACTGCCCCTCAGGAAAGGTTTATGTATAATTTTTATTTGTTTAAAATTTTAAGATGGTAATGTTGCTGCAATACTTAACATTTTGTTGATTTCATTCACTAGTATAAATATGTTCCCAAAGGGCAAAGGGAGAAACTGATCTTCATCTTTGAGTTGATGAGTGTTTGTATGCAGGATATTTTGAAATAAATTAGTAACCACAATGGGAGACCACCATCGTAATTAACAGCCCAGTGCCTCTTTACAACTTTAACTGTGGAAAGTCATACCCCTCTGTATGTCAGTGTGTTTGCCTCATATAAACCTCATGGTTTCTGTGGACATTAAGCACCATGTTTACTTACTTACATGATGTTTTTGTTCTCACAGAAAAAGTGGAGAAACCCTTCTTCTCCATGTCAACCGTCCCCAGTCCACTCCAGAACCCAGGGAACCCTCAGAGCCCTTGCAATCCTCAGAGCGATTGGAACCCTCAGTTTGGAGGCGGCCGGATCCCATCTATGAGAGCATTCCCGAAGAAGTGACCCAGGAGGGGACCGAGTTTGCTGACAACGACAAGGAGAACGAGATTTCTATGGACACCCATTTTGAAATGTCATCGGTCTACCAGCCTTTTACCCAGGCAAAGTTGTCTGCCAGTACCCCTCTGCCATCCCAAGATGCAAAGCACGTTGTAAGTGGTGTTTGTTTTGTTCCAAGTTTTTTTTTCTCTCCCTTTTTTCTATACAATTTGTTAACAGTACCTGCCCACTCCCCCCCCCCCCCCTCCCCCCCCATCATTACCTTCAACTTGGTCAGACCCCAAGATTTACATAAGTACGTCCATGCAGGAAATGACTGTCTTATTCCCGGATGGTAAACATGCATTTGCCAATACTAAGATCCACACAGAGTGGGTGGGTGGGTGAGTGAGTGAGTATGTGTGAGTGAGAGACAGACAGACAGAGAGAGTGTGTGAGAGAGGAGGGGGGAGGGGGGGAGAGAGAGAGTGTATGTCATAATGTGTGTGTGTGAGTGAGAGAGAGAGAGACTGAATCTTTCCTACATTTCTCTTTAGCAGCTGACGGTTCAGACTTCAAGCTCAGCAGACCAGAAGAAGCTGGAGGCCATCCACCGACTGATGAGTCTGGAGCTGGACTTCATCGACTTCATGCAGCTGGGAATCAGGCGCTACTCACGGCCGCTGCGACACTGCATCTTTAACGCTGTGCAGCACAACACTGTCTTTCAGAACGTGGAGAAGGTCAGTGGCTTTTTTCGTCTTGTCTGGTGTTGTTTCTTGTTTTGTGTGTTAATCTGAAGCAGGATGAGGCCCAGTGCTCTTGTTGAGGATGAAGAAACAAAGGGAGTGTTATGCTTTAATTTGAAACAGAATGAAGCCTAGAGCTGTTTTGGAGAATGACAAAGGGAGTTTTATGCCTTAATTCGAGCTGTTTTGGAGAATAAGCGTACAAAGGGAGTTTTATACCTTGATTTGAAACAGAATGAAGCCTAGACCTCTTTCGGAGAATGAACAGAGGGCATTTTATACCTTAATTTGAAACAGAATGAAGCCTTGAGCTCTTCTTGAGAATGAACAGACAAAGGGAGCTTTATGCCTTAATTTGAAAGCCTAGTGCACTTTTGGTGAATGGACAGACAAATGGCATTTTATGTCTTGTTTTTCACACAACACTGGGGAAACTTCTAAGGTGGGATGGAGTACATGGTATGGGCTTTGGTGAGCATTTGGTACCTACCATTTTGACAAAACTGAACTGACAATCATTTCATAATTCATCATTTGAACAGTTTTGATATGGTTTGCATTTAAAGTTGTATTATTCATATTATGTTTTTGTTGCTGCTGTTGTTGTTTTTGTTGCTTACTTGTTGCTGCTTTTGTTGATTTTTTGTGTGTCATTTTTTTTTAAGACTCTAGGACTAAGGGATGGGGAGGAGGGCATGATTAAGGCTTCCATGAACACTTGACCAAACTGAATTGGCAATCATTTCATCATTTTAACAGTTTTGATATGGCTAACTTTTGTCATTTATTTCATATTTTGTTGTTGTTTGTTTTTGTTTGTTTGTGCCATCCATGTTTTCAAGGCACCATTGGGGAAACCCTTAGATGGGGTGGAGGTTATAATTAAGGTTTCCATGATGCCTTGATGTCTACCATTTTGAACTGAAGAAAACTGAGCAGATCTGAACAATTTCCACTGTTTTGGGTATATAAGGCCAGTTTTTGTTTGTTTGGTTTTTCCTCTCCATAATTATGTCCTTTTTCTTGATTATTCTTCCTCACACACACACACACACACACACACACACACACACACACACACACACACACACACACACACACACTCACACACGTCCCTCCCTCTTGATGCTTCCCTTCCAAAATAGGCACCATTTTAAAACATTGTCATTTTTACTTTTTTGTTGTTGTTGCAGCTTGTGAACATCTCTGAGTACCACATCCAGCAGATGCAGGAGAATGCCCCGTCCTTGTATCCAGAGTCTGATGATGACTCACAGTCCAGTGAAGACAGGCATTTTGCCTCCGCTGTGGCCATGATCTACTACTCCAAGGTCATTGCACTTTTACTGTTCATCTAGGTTCATATAAGTGGTTTAACTAGGGCAGGAAATTTGTGTAAAATAGACTTACACAAGACATTACTTGTAAAGTAGTAGTTCTTGTTTTTTGACATTACTTGTAAAGTAGAGTTCTTGTTTTTTGCCCTGATTTCACTGTCGTGTTATTATTCATGTTTGCATTTGCATGGTATTGATAAGTTAGATGGAATGATCAGTGATACCAGCATGTCCTAGCTGTATATGCTCTGTTAACAGGGGTAATACTGAAGGGACCAAGTCTGCAAAATTTGTGTTTGTTTTTGTGTGTATGTTTTGATTTGTGTTTGTGTAGGGATGGGTTTTGTGGATTGATTTGAGAGAAGTATCATATATATGAGAAAGTTTTGAAAAGCGCATTTGCTTGATCAAACATAATTTTTTCTTGAATGGTGTGCAATACCTTCCGGACACTCCAACCCAGAAACAGTACATTAGTGTAAAGTTTATGAAGTGGTCATAGCTAATAATTACTTAAACAAAAAATAAACAAACAAACAAAAAAAAGAAAAGAAAAAAGAACGCACCACGTGTCATGTTCAAAATAAAACATTCCGGTGTGTTACAGGTTCACATGTTCTGCCAAGCTCACGAAGCGTATGCAGCAGGTTTGAGCGAGGCCAACCGTGTTTTGTCTGACATGCGTCAACACGAGGAGTTCCTTCGCTTCATCAAGGAACCTCCCCTGGAACCGGGCCAGCCCAGCATCAGTGCTTTCATCTTTAGACCCCTTCAGGTAGGGGATGGAACTGCCACCTTTCCTTCCTTCTGTTTCAGTGTGTGTATGTGCGTGTGTGTGTGTGTGTGTGTGTGTGCGCGCACACATGTGTATACATATATGTGTGTGTGTGTGCATACAAGCGTGTGTGTGTCTGTGTCTCCATGTTTCTTTCTGAACTGATTTGTCCTGATGAAAAGTGTTTAACTGGTAAGCAGATCAGGGACCGAGTTTTAAGTGTGCTGTGGATGGCCCCCAGCACTCCCCCCCCCCCCCAACACACATGCACACGCGTGCACGCACACACACACACACACACACACACACACACACTCACACACACACACAATGATAAATGGTCCATGTTGTTGCCAATCTCAGAAGTGCAGAATGGTATTTAAAAATTATATGGTGAAAAATATTGAGAATGTCTTGATGCAAGCAAACAGAACACATGAGAATGCATTACCCTACTTCAGTTATTTGAGACATTTCATGTCTTGTTTAAAAAAAAAAAAAGGATAGACCAGCAAGCGGATGTCAAGAGGAAAGAACTGAAAGTGAAGTGTGAGGACTGCTTTCTGTTACAGCACATCAAGGAGCTGTCATCAGTGTTTCAAGAGATCTTTGTCAACACACCCAGCAGCAGTATTGACCATGCTACACTGAAGCAGGTTACACATGGTGAGTCACCCAGATATGATAGACCATAAAGGGCAGTTTTAATGCCTTCTTGTGCTACATACACTCAAGCACGTTACACATGGTGAGTCACTGAGATACGGTAGACTATAAAGGGCAGTTTTAATGCCTTCTTCTTATGCTACATACACTCAAGCAGGTTACACATGGTGAGTCACTCAGATACAGTAGACTTTAAAGGGCAGTTTTAATGCCTTATTATTATAGCACATTCATTGTGTTGTGTCTTTTAACCGTCCCACCCACCAGCCTCACCTCATGCTACACTCAAGCAGGTTTACACAGGGTGAGTCACTCGCATATGGTAGACTATAACAGTCAGTTTTAAGGCCTACTCTCCATATAACACATTCATTCTTTTGCATGTGTCTCCTTTCCCCCGCCCCACCTCCAATATATTTTCTGGTCCACTGTCCTGGTAGTGTGTTTTGCACAGACAGCCCAGCAAAATCTTTGGACTATTTTGCAATTTTGAGTTCATCAAAGGAAATTGATTTCTTTGATGAACTCCAGTTTCTCATGAAACGGAATTGTTTGGGTGTTGATGTTTTTCAGTTTCTGAGAGATGATGTATTCATTGCTTCGTCTTAGCAATGTCAGGAAGTAAAATAAAGATTTATCTGAAACTTTCAGGAATATTTTGCCTAAAATGCATTTTGTGTGCGTGTACCCATGCAAGTACATTCTGATGACATGCCTGAGACTGAGCCTTACCCACTACTCTTTCTCTGTAAACATCACCAACATAGACTGAGCCTTACCCACTACTCTTTCTCTGTAAACATCACCAACATAGACTGAGCCTTACCCACTACTCTTTCTCTGTAAACATCACCAACATAGACTGAGCCTTACCCACTACTCTTTCTCTGTAAACATCACCAACATAGACTGAGCCTTACCCACTACTCTTTCTCTGTAAACATCACCAACATAGACTGAGCCTTACCCACTACTCTTTCTCTGTAAACATCACCAACATAGACTGAGCCTTACCCACTACTCTTTCTCTGTAAACATCACCAACATAGACTGAGCCTTACCCACTACTCTTTCTCTGTAAACATCACCAACATAGACTGAGCCTTACCCACTACTCTTTCTCTGTAAACATCACCAACATAGACTGAGCCTTACCCACTACTCTTTCTCTGTAAACATCACCAACATAGACTGAGCCTTACCCACTACTCTTTCTCTGTAAACATCACCAACATAGACTGAGCCTTACCCACTACTCTTTCTCTGTAAACATCACCAACATAGACTGAGCCTTACCCACTACTCTTTCTCTGTAAACATCACCAACATAGACTGAGCCTTACCCACTACTCTTTCTCTGTAAACATCACCAACATAGACTGAGCCTTACCCACTACTCTTTCTCTGTAAACATCACCAACATAGACTGAGCCTTACCCACTACTCTTTCTCTGTAAACATCACCAACATAGACTGAGCCTTACCCACTACTCTTTCTCTGTAAACATCACCAACATAGACTGAGCCTTACCCACTACTCTTTCTCTGTAAACATCACCAACATAGACTGAGCCTTACCCACTACTCTTTCTCTGTAAACATCACCAACATAGACTGAGCCTTACCCACTACTCTTTCTCTGTAAACATCACCAACATAGACATGCTGTACATGTGAAGCATACTACTGCTAGCAAACTCTATCCCCTCCACCTTCTGAAAATTATTTCAGTTGAATGCTGTGGTGTGTGTGTGTGTGTGTGTGTGTGTGTGTGTGTGTGTGTGTGTGTGTGTGTGTGTGTGTGTGTGTGTGTGTGTGTAGGTGTATCTGCGTGATGTAGGTCTTGCTGTTTGGATTTCTGTGTTTTCAAATTTTCGATTGCTTGTAACTGTATGTTTTCTGTTTATTCTCAAACTGGGTGATAAATTTGCATTTTGTAAGTTTGATGGAGCAGAGGGGTGTGCAAAAAAAGTCTGTCCACATGATTGTGTATTCAGCTGTGATGTGTGTACTGCAGTCATAAAGCGGCTGCGGTGAGACGGTTTCCAGTATTACAAGACCGCTCTATGAGCAAAAATCTAAAACAGAATGACTGCTTTATGAATCACTTACTCTATGAGCAACCTGTGTATACTGTGCCTGTTTGCCTGTTTACTAAGATGACAGTATTTTTTTCTTTTTTCTTTTCAGTGTTGCAAGAGAGTGTTCACATCATCAGCAACATGAGCAATGCGCGTGTTCAGAGTTTGACGTCACTCACCTCACACACCAAGTCCTCTAGCAGCGGAAAAGGCAGCTGTGCAACATCTTCCGTAGCCTCTTCCAGAGGTGAGCCCAAGGCTTTACTTTACCCATAAAGAAAACCTACATGTAAAACAGATTTAAGTTTTCCTTTGTGCCCTCTGCAATGGCATGTGCATTTTGAATGAGATCTGATGTGGGGGGGGGGGGGGGGGGGGCAAAACTGACCTAAACATATAACAGCATATTTGAGGGTGTCCATATTGTGTGTGTGGAGGGTGGGGGGGTAAGGGGGGGGGGGGTAATTAGTTCTATTAGAAGCATACATTCTTTAGGGTGATGTTATTTATGCACGTTGCCTGATATCCTATGAACTGTCACTAATAGTGCTTTTGGTCTCTGTGGACATAAAGCAGCATTAGAAGAATCATATGGTGCTGCATGCAATGTCATTCAAATTTCTTTTTTCACAAAGTATGTTTATATTGTCAAGTGCATATTTATTAACTATGTGTTGATTGTTTCTTGATTAATTAGTGTGTGTGTGTGTGTAAGTTAACTGATTTGACCATATAATATCATTTTTCACATTCTGATGGCAGCTTCTTAATTTCCATCTAATGGTTGGTTGCTGCTGTAACTAATGACTAGTGCTGTAAATTAACTCTGTGATCACATTTTTGTTCATTCTTATACTGTTTTAATTTTGTTGTTGTATGAGTATCAAGCCCAGCTGATGGAACTGCCCCTTGTGGGATGAATTTAAAGTCAGCTGAATTGACTGCACATGTCTAGAAAGCACATTGAGTACAAGCTGACCTGCATGTATTTTGACTGGAATCAGAACTGAAGTAATGCCACAAGTGACATATATGCACATATTTCAGAAATGAAAATAGTGATACTAATGATAAAATATAGATAACAATCAGACCTATAACAAAAACAGCTTGGCACTCTGTATAAAATTTAATCATAAACTCCATTGACATTGAGACATCACAAGAAGAAAACAATAACAATGCCTACAAGCAATTCAAATCACAAGAAGCTAAACAGGCAAGACCTGCATTACATACTCATGCACACACACATGCACCCCTGCAACACGCATGCACTCACACGATCTTGCGTGCGCTGCACATGCATGCACGCATGCATGAGTGTACACACGCACACTTGTACACACACACAGAGCACATCAGTCAATTGTTTGTAGGCAGTGAACATTCTGATGAAAGGGCATGTCACAAATGTTTTATAAAAAGACAAACCAAAAAACAAGTTTGCATTGCAAAGGAAGTGGCCTTTGGTGATTGAGCATCTACATGTATATACTTAATAGTGGAAAGGAAAAGAGTTGTCTAAACCTTGGGTGCTCTTACTCTGCCATGGGTGTTGTTGTAAATCAGCAGTCTTCTATAAATTTCCCCCTACCCACTAATGTGGGTTCACATGTTTTACAACACTGATAAAAATAAACAATGAATTTCCCTGAGCTATGCTGTTTTCCTGTTCCTTTAAACCTGTCATGTATTTGGATCTTGTTTTAGAACATAGCAGTCATTCCTGTTTCAGATTTGTTTAAATTGAAGTTTATGGTTTTCATCAGCATTCTTTTTTTTCTTTTTTTCTCTCTCTCAGCAGACAGCGGCAGTGAGAGTGGCCATGCCAGAAAGAACAGAGATGGTCCCAAGCCACCAGCATCACTACAGACAGTGCGACTGGTGGACCGTGAGGTCATGAAAATGCAAGACAGGCTGGTCTTCTCAGAAAATGTGCCAGTAAGTTCAGTTGTCATTTATAAAGTAAAAATTATGCTAGACGTCGCATGGCACTTCTGTGGTTGTGTGATGTCTTTTCGGGGAAAAACTACATCCAGTCTAGCATTGGAAGGAAGCATGCCCTCCAGTGTACAGTGGCATAATATGTCTGAGCTACTGTCTAAGCGAGCAACAACAGTGAAGAATTGTGTGTTGTACTGCATTGAATGATCAATGACTCTCATCATTGATTTTGTTTTCAGGTGTTCCAGCTGTGTCAGGAAGATCGCCACATCATCTACCAAGGGGAGCTCTTCTACCTCCACAACAAAAGCTGGTCCAAGGTCAGTACAGCTGTGTTTGTGTTTAGATAGTCTGGATGTCCATTGCACATTTTCTTCACCCTTGCAGATGCCTGTACAGCCCTTGTTAAATGAAAAACTGTTAAGCCAAAGATGCAAGCTGGCATAAAACAGAAAATGTGCATGTATTGTCATCTGCATTCTTCATGGTGCAGTCAGGTTGCTTTTAATTTTTTTTTTATGAATGAGGGGCAGATACCTCATGGTTCACCAGTTGCTGTGACAATAATTTGACTTGTAAATGTGTATGTGACCGTATTTTCATTTCTAGGTAGCACTTTCATAAGCATAGCGCCTTTGTGTTTCCTGTACCTGTTGTTTGTTGACTTCATGATTATGTTATCAATAAACTTGTTGAAACAAAGGGCCGAAAATGGTTTGCTCACGACATATTTTGTACCTTTGTCAATGTCACACATGCTGGCCTTGTTGATGACATGACTGATCCAGACTGCTGGACACAACATGACAGAATTCCCCAGTAAACATGCCAAATCTGATCAGCATCTGATTCAGATTGGCTCAAAAGTGTTGGCCAGAATTGGGCTGGATGATTCTTGCACACTGGCTTGCTTCCAGACTGGATCCATTTGGCCACAAAACCTGACAGTCATAGAGAACCAAATCAGATCCAGGCTGGTTTTGCACAGTGTGATCTGGGCCATCTGTGGAAGAATGCATCCAAGTCTGAAAGTGGGTAACTGGTAGCAGGCTGGTTGCATTATGTCAGAACCAGACCCAATGATTCTTGCGCACTGGCTTGCTTCCGGACCAGATGCATTTGGCCCAAACCTGACCACCCGGATCAGATCTGGGTCAGTTTTACACAATATGATCTGGGCCTTCTTTAGAAGAAAAGAACTGAATTGGATCCAGGATTATGATCTGGCCCAATTCTGGCTGCACCATAAACGGCCATTACCAAAATGTTCCAAATCAGAATCAAGGGGATTATACTGGGTCATTGTCATGTTTCTGTGACTTTTATAGTCAGTTTTGGGCAAACAAAATGAAATCCAATGAAAAATGACTGTGTGTATTTAAAAGAACATTTCTATTAATAGGGCATACAATGTTTCTTTAGTTAGGGTCCCTTTTAATAACTGGCACCAGGTTTTGTGTGATTCATTAACAAATCATGTTAAGCATTATTTTTCCATTAGCTTCAGATCCAGGGGGTCCTGTCCTCACACATGAGTTTTGTGTGATGCATTAAAAAATCATGTTGAGCACTATTTCTCCATTGGTTTCAGATCCAGATGGTGCTCTTCTCAGACATGAGTTTTGTGTGATGCATTAAAAAATCATGTTGAGCACTATTTCTCCATTGGTTTCAGATCCAGATGGTGCTCTTCTCAGACATGAGTTTTGTGTGATGCATTAAAAAATCATGTTGAGCACTATTTCTCCATTGCTTTCAGATCCAGATGGTGCTCTTCTCAGACATGAGTTTTGTGTGATGCATTAAAAAATCATGTTGAGCACTATTTCTCCATTGCTTTCAGATCTAGATGGTGCTCTTCTCAGACATGAGTTTTGTGTGATGCATTAAAAAATCACGTTGAGCACTATTTCTCCATTGGTTTCAGATCCAGATGGTGCTCTTCTCAGACATGCTGCTGTTGTGTCGACCAGACAAGGACGGCAGTCTCCATGTGCTGAGTGACCCTGTTGTCCTGCAAGACATCTGTCAAATTGAAACACACAAAAAACACAGTGAGTGTTAGACCAGTGCCCTTCTGTTGCGATGGTCATCAGCTTCCGTAGCTCTGGCCACAGAATAACTAAACAAATTCCTTTATGTTGTGTTTCTGCCAGAGGCAAACCGATTACCCCATCCCAGCAGCAAGACTATTGTTTTGGTGGCTGAGTGAGGAAATTATTCGTGTAGGTCCAGTTCCTTCCATACAGATTTTGTTTAAGGAGGTGTGATTTTCATGTTCTCAACCAAGCTGCCCTGAGGAGTTTCACTCTGCGTGCACCAACACAGAATTTTCAGAACAGTTTGCTTGTTTTTGCAATGGATACCTCAGATGCACAAAATAACATCCCCACTACTGAGAAACCATAGCTGTTCAAGGTCCTCTTAGTTGTTGTTGGACTTGTTTTACTCTGAAGTGTTTTTGGAGAGGTTGCTTGGGGGTGATTCTTTGTGGTTGAATTAAATTGAATTACTAATGAGCTAACTCTGCAGAGGCACTGGTGGGGGCCAAGCTTTTGGAGGTGGGGTGGGGTGGGGGGCTTCCCTCTTTTTCATCACCCCCTCTTTTTGTAGCATGGAGTAAGTCAGAATAAACTTTTTGCCTGCTGACAGCCTATCCTGTCTTTATGATTGATGTCTTTGTCATTCAGTAAGCTTTTCTCCTGTCCTCCAAGTCATAAAGTGATGTGGTGTAGACAGCGTTCTATAGGCATCATGCTGATGAGTGGGTGATGTTTGGCCATTTTAGCTCTCCTTTCTGTTCAAAAGTTGTGATGTGTGAACACAGCCTTGTGACTTTGCTGCTCCTTGTGATTAATGAAAGATAAGATTTCACATTGCGGCATCAGTGGAAATCATTGTAGTAGTCACAGTGTAGCATTCAGTGTAGTCTGCATCTTTCCTTGAATCATGGAGTACCCCTTTGAAGACAATTCAGCATTAAACAATTTTAACCAGCCAACAACCAACCTAACAGACAGTGACTTTACATGCCCTTGATGCGACCTTATGTGGTTAACCAGGCATTACATATTGGGTTTGCTTTTAGTGTGATCTTGAAAGAGTGGTTCTACTGCATATACAGAACTGAAAATTCATTTGTCCTATTTTGTTTATTCAACAGCAACAGAGCTGGTGCTGCGCACATGTCCCACAAGCCCTTGCACCGGCATCCCCACAACGCAGAGGATGGTTTTCCGCACACCAACTCCAGAGGACCTGTCCACATGGAGGAACCTCTTGGAACACAGAGTGAAGAGTGCTCACGGCAGTGCTGTGACGGACAACCAGTGCCCCCCTGGGGACATATCTTTTTCCAGCTCTGTTGTGTGACCACAGACTTGTGTGGGATGTCAGAATTCTTCTAGCTTTTAGGCATGAGATTCTTGAGACAACTGGACAAAGTGAAAATGTGAAGAGAGTGAAACCCTCTGGGGTTTGTGGGGTGTATTTCTGAGGTTTCAGACTGTTTGAGGCACCAGTGTGAGTCAGGTGTGAAGAAAGTTACTCTCCTGCCTCAAACTGCTGAGTGACGGACATACTGTGTTGTGCTTTTTATCAGCCTGATAACAAGCCCTCCACCGAGATGACAAGATGTAGAAATTGTTGATAAATGTTGATAAATTCAAAGTTCACTCTTGGCAAACTTGAAAGGCAGAGTGTTCAGTGTGAGAGTGTTTTTTTCCAGTGCTCTTCTCTAGCTGTTCCATGGGTAGGCTTCAGGTGCTGAAAATGACAGCTCACACCTGTGCTGGTAACGATGTAAGTGGTCAAGCCATGACTGCATGCTCAGAGCGGATTCTCAAGGTGGAAGAGAATTGGACTGGACTCGCTGTGAGGGATGGACAGCAGGGGTGACCCAGTGGACTCACCCACAAGGGGAAAGACCACTACACAGAAAACAGAAAACTCCCCCTGCTTGGATTGTCAAACTCGGGGAGCTATTTGTAGGAAAAGTCCGACGACTTGTATCTTTGTTCGGAGCGTGGCAGCAGTGACTTAATCATTCTTGTGTGGAACCTAGTCAACCGCAAAAAATAAAAAAAAATAAAAGAAGAAAAAATAAAAATAAAATAAAGGTGTATCATAGCTCAGCCACAAGTTTAAACTATCTCCCTCTTGTAATGTTACAAAATTGATAGATTAAACTGCCGTTCTTCTGTATTATAATCAAACCACTGGTTTGCACAGACTCATGTATACAGCTTTGTCTGTAGCAGTACGGTTGGTTTAAACTTGGTGTTTCTCTCATTTGTGTGGTTTCTTTTTGTGTTATGATTCACAAAATTGTGCAGAAATTTGTGTCTACAATGTTGTACTTTGTGTTTTATAGCACAAACCTGTCAGTGGAATCTGTTCAAAATCCATGTGCCGTTTGAAACAAATTTGTTGATAAATGCCCATAGATTTTGTCACTTTTGTTTTATGGCTTGATTTGTGAAAATGGATAGTTATGTTTCCTTTTGCTGTTGAGCTTTTATAAATGGATTGTTGCTTTAATTTAAATAGAACTTGACCTGATCTGTGTCAGTAGCTGATGGAAAGCTTTTTAATTCTTTCTTTTAACTTGAAATAATCTTTCAGATCCATTTTATGTTCACAGACCTGTTCTGTAATGTGTTTAAAAGTACATGTTTTATATCTAACCAAATCCATGGTGGAGACCATGGGTGTTTGATAGTACTCAATTTGCATCTTGCACCAGTTATGCTGTGTAGTGGTGAAAATATCTTGCACCTGGAAATCAAATTATGCTTATGCAGTGACTGGAATGGGAATTATTTTAAACATATCAACTATTTGGAAAAAATTGTTTATCAGGTAAAACTCATTTATTGATCAGCAAAAACATTTAAAATGGTGGTTTGAAGTTAATGTCAATTTTTTCCCTTTCTTTCTGTCTTTCAAAACAAAATGTCTATATGTGTTTGCCCTCCCCTGAATCCCCAAGCATTTTGGGCAAATGTATAAAAGGTTCCATTTCTGAAGGGGAAAAATATAGCAGTCATCGGAATCAGGATTAACTTCTGAAAAGCAGGAAGCATGTATTCTCATTTTAACAGGAATATTATGCAACATGTTTTTTAATTTTAATTTTTATTTGCCCCAGGAAAAAATGGCTTGGTTTTATTTTTTTTAGTTTTTATATAGTTTTTTTCTTACATGCTGTTGACAGTGTGTTCTATTTTTATGTGAAAAGAAACAGTTTCACCATTAACATTTTTAATTTTTGGAAATTGTTTTTGAGAAGAACAGTCACAAAACTGAGCTTCATATTCCTGACCATCTTTATCACAACTAACGAAAACATTTTGTCATTACATTTGGTGAAATAACCTCTAAAATTATCATAGTTTAAAGAAAGATGCTGTTTTATATCTAGTTGTTTAGAGGAATACTTTGATGGTGCTGGAATACTTGAATATAATGTTTTTCTATATATATACTTTTTAAATTTTTTTTTTTTAAAGCCTATGTATATGTCCATCTGGAGTTTTGTTCTCAGGGTTTGTTTTCAGAGTCTCAAGCGTACTTCACAATGCTGGAGAAGCTTTTGCCTACATCATATTCTGTACATACTCATTGTCATTGCATTTAGCTGCTGACACAGCAGAATAGCTGTTGCTGATTTTGGTGTGTTAAAGTTCTGCTTCTGCACCTCATGCAAAGCTTCAGGTTGAGTGTTGCATGCTGGCCACCTTTGAGAACATAATTATTTGAGTGAAGAGTTTCTTTTTTCTTTCGTTTTCCTGATCAGTATGCAGTTTTGTTTTAGTTTTTTTCTCAGTTCCCACCTCCCCATCCTCTCTCTGTCCGTGTCTCTCTATGTCTCTGTCTGTCTGTCTGTCTGTCTGTCTGTCTGTCTGTCTGTCTGTCTGTCTGTCTGTCTGTCTGTCTGTCTCTCTCTCTCTCTCTCTCTCTCTCTCTCTCTCTCTCTCTCTCTCTCTCTCTCTCTCTCTCTCTCTCTCTCACACACACACACACACACACACACACACACACGCATGCATGCACACACACACAACACACACACACACACACACACACACAAACACACACACACACACACACACACACACACACACACACACACACACACACACACACACACACACACACACACAAGCATGCTTTTCTGTACTGTATTTTTAATCTTTGTTTAACTGTGCCCAAAATCAGTGTAAATTAAATTATTTATTGAAGTCAAGTTGATGTGTACAGATTATTGCTGAAAGTTTACAACATCTAAATGAGGTTTGAAAATAAACCCAACTACACACTAGTTTATTCAGTGTGTGTGTGTGTGTGTGTGTGTGTGTGTGTGTGTGTGTGTGTGTGTGTGAGCACGTGCACGGGTGTGACAGTTTGTGTGGTTACTCTTTTTCAGTTATCTCTCTGTGTCCGCTCTCCCTGCCCTCGAACCCCCCGGCCCCCCGCACCCCTGTTACAAAGTCAAATGTCTGATCCCAGAATAGTGATTTGAACCATGTAGCTCTATCGTTTATTGTACAGAGCAAAGACGTGAGGGGGTGACCCTCTGCCAGGAATTTAGAAAAAGAAAGCCGAAGCTGATTTGACTGCGCCCTTACAGCCGGTACAAATTCCTGTAGGCCAAAGCGGCCTTGTCCCTAATATGCTTTTAGCATCTGGGGGACATTAAACAAAAAGAACTACGAGTTTTGAAGTGGTCCAAGGGAAGAAACTCTGTAATGTTTGTAGGTTTGCGCGTGTTGCAGAGTTAGCTCCCTTGAATGGCGAAAAAAGCCGCGCGTTAATCAGTTCGGTTCAGCACGTTGCCTAAACGCTCGGGAAATCCATTTGTTTATGTGCTGTGTACCTCGGCCGTCTCTCGGAAGTATCCGTTGCCTTGGAAATTCAAATACTTCTAATGTTGATGTACTTGGCAATCGTGTTTGACAGTAGACCAAAGATCGCAGCCTTTTGTCAGTAGGCTATCTCTCTTCCTCGCGGTGACAATGCAGGGGAGCCCCAGAAATAATGAAGACAAAACTTTAAACACCAATAGTATCAGACGTCCGTATTTACAGTGCGCACAACTCCAACTCTAAACGCGCACAAATACACGTAGAAAGTCTGAAACATGTAAGACCACGCACACACTTACACACACACACACACCACCACCACCACCACCACCACCACCACCACCACCACCACCACCACCACTACTACTACCAGTATTACCGCCTCCATCAGCACTACCAACAGCAAACCCTGCTCAAGAGCACCCAAACAGACAGAAAGTGTGAAACATCATGTAAGACCTGCGACAGACAGTCAGTCTCCCGGGGCACAACACTGACTCTACATGTGCTGGTTTAGCTCTGACTGGGAGCGGAATGAAAGACTACTTCAAACGATTGAGATTTCATTATCCACAGCTGACATTTCAGTTCATCCGCACTATAAAGTTTAAATCTTGATCTATGCACTTTAACATCTGACACCCCAAATCTAAATCTGGTCAATGCATACCTTAAATATCTGTTTAAATTTAACATTATGTAGGGTTCAATGATGAGTTGATGCTTAATGTCCTCAGATGTCATTTGACATATTAGGGACAAGTTGTGACCAAAGCCGAAGCACGGTTCAGTAAAAGCCACATACGTAAGGTGTATGCATGTTTAGCTGTAACCTGCCACCTGCACTTTTGGCAGAATGACCGGGATCTTTTACGTGCTACTGTGGTAACACGGGGGTGGAACGGATACCGAAATAAGAGTCAGCACAGAAAGTCGACCCTGGAGAAGAAAATTCTCCCGCCGTTCCAGCAGAGATTCGAACCCGCGACCTTTCAATCACGAGTCCGGCGCTCTAACCACTGAGCTATCCCCGCCCTGTAGGGTTCAACACCAGCTAATGTTTTAAATAGTCTGTATAACGAAAATCTGTCACTGGTGTTTACATGGTCATCCTAAGCTTGACATCGAATGCCAATGAGTCTGTCTGAACTCCCTATTAAATGCACCCTGATTATCCCAGACATAAGAAAATCCGTTTAGCAACAACAACAGTAACAATATACTTTATTAATCCCAGTGGAAAATTAAAGCTGTCGTTCGATCGCACAACGAAGAACATATCTCAATAATTCTAAGTCATGAACCACACGCACATAAACACTCTTAGACATACGCCCCCTTTCTCTCAATCTGCATACACTAATAGCAAACCCAAAATTACCTGGAATAATGCTTTCCCTGTGTCAAACCAAAACGTAAAACCCCTCAAATTAAATAAAAAATCATTAGGTTCACACATCCCCAACCCTCCCTTAGAAAGTTATCATCCTCAACAGACGTCTTGACGCATGCGCACACTCAGTTAATGACTTAGGAAATATATAGATGTGTAACGTTTCAAATTTAAGAGTCCAAGGTTGGGGGTGATTTTTGACACGATTTCCGTCAATATTCGCTGAGAACAATGATGGAGGTGAAATTGTGATCGGATGGTTATAAATGCACGAAAACAGGCATTTTCTGTTGTATCGAAAGCGTCACCATGACGCTGAAAATCATGTGCACATATGCACACTACGTCACTCTGGAGAGTCGCTGCAAAATGGCTAGTCCACCACAGGGTAACCGACCTGGAAAAAATTCCATTTCGAATCTCCAAGGATGAAGCACCGACGCCATTGTCAGTAGTTGGGCCTTTATTTCCTCCTTGTTATTGCATCTTTCTCGAGCCTTATTAGGTGCGTGGAGTTTCAGTCCTTTTCGGTCTGTTTACTCTAGCTTTCACAACACGGGCTGGACCTCATCAGGGAGACTGCCTTTTATTGGGTGTTTTATTTTCCCAATTTATCCTTATTTGTTTCATCATATGTAAAAATGAAAAAGTTTTGTTCGTTCTAGTTCAATAGACTAGCGATTTCGTGGCCTCCCTGGGTTAGGGTTTGGGGCTGGGATAGTTACCGGTTCTTGCCATTCACTGTTTTTTCTCTTGGCTTGCCCTTTTGTTTCTCGAGTTATATCGTTCATTTACGATGTACGAGGGAGGGGGGTAGTCTCGATGTTTAACGAGACCGCTCATTCTTTCTTTGTGTGGGGTAGTTCGTGAGCGTCTGTTGCCCTGCCGTGTTGTTGTCACTGCTAAGTGGGTTGTATCGTGTACACGGATTACGTGTGTCCAGCCTTTGTCCCGTTGCTCGCTGACATTACTTGCCTCCTCTTTCTTTTCAGAAAGTGTTGTTGTTTTCTCTCTCTTTTCCCTTTCTTTTTCACCATGCGTTCTTTCTTTTTTATCTTTGGCTTATTGGCCATTTCGTACCCGCTTGTTAGCTTGCCTGATTAGGGTAGCCATTTTGCATTTCTCTTATCGTCTGCATTTGGTTACATCCCGATGCTTTGTCATCGGTAGTCCTGATTAGCGTTTTGCTTTATCAGTCTGCAGCCTTTGTTTTTCTAGATGGAAGCCGGGTTAGTGAGGGGTTAGTTTAGAGTTAGTTATGGTTAGTTTGGCTTTCCATCTGTTTGTCGTTGGCAGAGGTATTTTTGCTCTGTGCTCTTATGACTGTAGTCGTCCACTCCTTTGTTGCAGACAGTAGTCTATTAGACTGCTGTGGTTTGGTAGTGTTTTTTTCTTTTTTCTTTTCTTTTCTTTTTCTACCTTATGCTTGCAGGTAGGCAACAGTTTAGGGTTTTGATGTTGTTTCAGCTGTTTCGTTTCTTTCATTTGGTGTCAGCTGTTTGCTTGCCTGATTAGGGCAGACCTTTTCCGTTTGCCACCAGCATTTGTGGTTTGGTCTTTCTTTCTTTGCCACAGGCATTTGTGTTCTGTTCTTTCCTTCTTTGCCACAGGCATTTGTGTACAGTCTGTTTTTAATACGGCCTTTTCTGCCGTAGGCATTCGTGTTAGACTTTTTTGTCTTTGTCTTGTTAGTGCTTGTTTCAGGGTATCAGTGTATCTCTCAATTTTTGGTATCATGCTGTGTGCTTGCTGCTCGTCAGCTTCATCCTTAGAGATTCGAATTGGAATTTTTTGCAAGTCGGTTACCCTGTGGACAGCCCTACAAATTCCGCTAGGGATCTCCTTAGAGATCTCCTTAGAGATTCGAACTAGAATTTTTTACAAGTCGGTTACCCTGTGGACAGCCCTACAAATTCCGCTTTAAAGCAAACCCCATTTGGTATTCCGCCGTAAAGTTTACGAACTCGCACTCAGAGAAGTGCTCGCTACACAAATGGGCGTGACTGAGGCGCAGCATCAAAGTCAGCTCGTTTGAATTGTACAAATTTGACCCACTTTCGCCTCACAGCGGTTCGTTTTCGCGGGAACTCGTGCATAGTTATGCTTTGGGTTGCTTGTGAGTTGTTACAGTTTGCTGCAACACAGTAGGCCGGCACCACACACATACACATTCAATGAACAATCTAAGATGGCAACCGCACTGACTCTCCAGACTGACGTCACTTCCGAGTAAGTCACGTGACTGATGGAGAACCCGAGACAGCAGTCTCGGCCAGCCTACAGAAAATAAAATCGATTATAAACCAACATAAACATTTTTTATTTCATTAAATCTCAGACTAGTGACTCATTTGTCAATCATTTCGATGGTCATATTGCATACTTAAAAACCTTGGACTTTTCCCTTAATGTTCTAGAGTTTTGTCACTTCTTGTTTTGCACGCGCCTTAAAGAGCGCTTACAAATTTACATTATTTTTATTGCTAATAATTTTAGTTATCCTCCCCCCCCCCCCCCCCCCCCCCCAGCTGTGTTGGTTGCGGACCTGAAGTCAAAGAAAGAGGAACCCAGAAAAAAGAAAAGCGAGCACGTGATGTGTGGAAGGAGCCTGCGGGAATTAGGTCAGGTACTGCAAGCTATCCAAGATATAATGATATACTTCAGATGACTGCTTATCTTGTATTCAGCGCGAATTTCGAAGCCTGACTTTCCGACATTTTGGACGAACGTCGCCGCCTCGGGGTACCCGTTCTGGTAGCCTATCTGCGTATCGATGACGTTGATCACAGTTGGCGTTATGAAGAATTTCCAAAGGAAAAGGACGCGCGATGTGTGCTGCCACGTCGTACTCGATATACGGGTTGAACGGCTATCCTTAGTAAGGGGTAAATACCGCCGGTCAGATTCACCTGCAAAGAAGGATTTATAGATGTATAGATTGTGCAGATATATACCACGAAAGAAACAAGGAAGGAAACAAGTGAGTGAACACAAAACCACAATCATGCACACACGAGCACGTATGTCAGAAATGAGGACTCATCGTGACGTTGTTACATTAAATAAGCTAATTAAGTGTTATAATAATAATCATCATCAGATTTTCATGTTGGTCATTAGTATACGTGTCTACTAAATTACCTCTTGTTCTAGCCTGAATGTGGCAATGCGTGCCATACTGGGACCCACCAAGGACACACCCATTGAGACCATGAGGTTTATGCTAAACATAGCTACTACCAATGCAAAACAGACAAAAAGTAGAGCAGGCCAAAGCATACTTCAGCACCGTCGAAAGTCCTCGCAGTCCACTCCACAAAGTCGTGCGGGATACAAAGAGATGCAGACCGGGACGGGAAAAGTCTTGGATGGGTCAACCAGAGGACTCAATACTGCAAGTATGCCAGCTGACAGAACTCAAGCAAACCATGGAATTGGAAAGGTACCCAAACCTGTTCTGGCTTCTCTATGAGACACTCCTGCCAGAAAATGTGCGAAAGCACTGTCGAGAATGGCCAGCAGGCAAAAGGGAATCACAGATCAAGCTTTTCGTTCAAGAAAACAGCAAACCACAAGATCTCAAAGTGAGCACTGATGGCCAGGTCATCAAAGGCCAGTGAGGGTGGGGATTCACTGTCGAGCAAGGTGTGACAACATCCATGAAGAAAGTGCAGCCTATTGGGCGGTTCAGTAAGGCTGGTTTGCACGAGTAAATGCCCTTTGTTATCTTTCGCGCAACAAGTCGCAAGAGGTCGCAGCGTCACTTCCGGGCCGATTTCTGAGTAGGCATTGCTTCACGCTGTGTATAACAATGGAAGTTGGACCTAGAATTGCGAAGCAGTACAAATGCCACCACTGTTGCAGTTGCAAAAATTACAGGGGAAAGGGGACGGAGGGTGGGAAAAAAAATGTCTTTGCGTCGATTTTTGGGTGACCAGAACATCGCGAGTTCGTGGAGAGAAAAAAAATGCGTTTTGGGGCATCCTATAGCACGAGCAACAAGTTATTGCTTGTTGTCAGACACACTCTGACTACAGGCCTCCAAAGATGTCTTTAAAGTTGGCAGTGTAAAATTCGCAAATTCATTGTTACCGCCTTCCATTGTGACAAAAGTACGCACCGGAAGTAATAGCAGTCAAGGGACTTAAGCGATGCCGGGCAAAAGTCAAGGGAGTTAACCCCGCCTGAATCGCCCAATACGGCTACAGCCTCTAGCTTGAAAATGGAGGTAAAAGTGTGGAGAAGAGTCCTTTTTATTAAGGTACATCGGGGTACCGATCCTGTTGTTAAAGCTGTGTTTTAAATTTAGCTAAACTATTGTTGAAATGGTCTTTGCAAGTCTTGTAGTAGAAAAGTTAAGATTGATAATGTTTTTATCTCAGTCTGACAGTAGTTCGTTTGGTGCTGGGTCTTAGTGCGGTCGTGGGGCGCAGTAGTCTCATTTCCCGTGTGATGATGGTTACTGGCCAAAGCATGGTTTCAATTAGCGCTGGTCAGCGGCCGAGCTGCGCCCAACAAACCTCCCTCTTCCTGCACGGACATGGAAGAGCTGCCTTCCCCCTACTAATTCTTCTTTCGGTTATTCCAAATTCTGGGCCACCGACGCTGTATTTTTGAAGGTATAAAAGACCCCCTTTTAATCCGCGTACCACTCACACTTGCGCAAATTTTCAGATTTGGTTCCCTCTCTTAAATAGCTGTAGCATTGCTAAGTCTCCAAGTCAAGTTTTTCATTCGTGCAATCAGTGTTTTGATTTGGACCTATCCAATTTTAAGTTGTTTTTTTTCTTTCTGTTTTTTTATTTTTTATTTTTTTACCTTCCTAGTTTCTGACTGACGTTTTACTATTGTTTGATTGTATTTTTTTTATTTTTTGGGGGGGTGGGGGGTGGGGGTGGGGGTGGGGGTGGGAGGGGGGTTGATCTTGCCGTAAGATCTGGCGTCGCTGATGTTTATTATTTTTCGTGTTCGCTAAAAGGATAAGTCCAAGGTTTGGGGTGATTTTTGACACGATTTCCGTCAATGTTCGCTGAGAACAATGATGTTGGTGAAACTGTGATCTAAGGTTTATAAATGCACGAAAACCGGCATTTTCTGTCGTACCGAAAGCGTCGCCACGGCGCCGAATATCACGTGCACATATGCACACGACGTCACTCTGGGGAGTCGCTGCAAAATGGCTAGTAACCACAGGGTAACGGACTTGGAAAAAAAAAATCCAGTTCGAATATCCAAGGATGAAGCTCTGATGCCATTGTCAGTAGTTGGGCCTTTATTTCCTCGTTGTTATTTCATCTTCCTCGAGCCTTGTTAGGTGCGTGGCGTTTCAGTCTTTTCGTTCTGTTTACTCTAGCTTTCACAATATGCTGGACCTCATCAGGGAGGCTGCCGTTTATTGGCTGTTTTATTCTATTTCCCCAATTTATCCTTGTTTGTTTCATCATCTGTAAAAATGAAAACGTTTTGTTCATTCTAGTTCAATAGACTAGCAATTTTGTGGCCTCCCCGGGTTAGGGTTTGGGGTTGGGCTAGTTACCGGTTCTTGCCATTCACTGTTTTTTTCTCTTGGCTTTCCCTTTTGTTTCTCGACTTATATCGTTCATTTACGATGTACGAGTGATGGGTAGTCTCGATGTTTAACGAGACTGCTCATTCTTTCTTTGTGTGGGGTAGTTCGTGAGCGTCTGTTGCCCAGCCGTGTTGTCACTACTAAGTGAGTTGTATCGTGTTCGCGGATTACGTGTATGACGCTGACATTACTTCCCTCCTCTTTCTTTTCAGAAAGTGTTGTTGTTGTTTTCTCTCTCTTTTCCCTTTCTTTTTCACCATGCGTTCTTTCTTTTTTATCTTTGGTTTATTGGCCATTTCGTACCCGCTTGTTAGCTTGCCTGAATAGGGCAGCCATTTTACATTTCTCTTGTCGTCTGCATTTGTTTACATCCCGATGCTTTGTCATCGGTAGTCCTGATTATCGTTTCGCTTTATCAGTCTGCAGCCTTTGTTTTTCTAGATGGAAGCCGGGTTAGTGAGGGGTTAGTTTAGAGTTAGTTATGGTTAATTTGGCTTTCTCTCTGTTTGTCGTTGGCAGAGGTATTTTTGCTCTGTGCTCTTACGACTGTAGTTATCCACTCCTTTGTTGCAGACAGTAGTCTATTAGACTGTTGTGATTCTCTCTCTCTCTCTCTCTCTCTCTCTCTCTCTCTCTCTCTCTCTCTCTCTCTCTCTCTCTCTCTCTCTCTCTCTCTCTCTCTCTCTCTCTCTCTCCACCTTAAGCTTGCAGGTAGGCAACCGTTTGGGGTTTTGAGGTGGTTTCAGCTGTTTTGTTTTTTCATCTGGTGTCAGCTGTTTGCTTGCCTGATTAGGGCAGCCATTTTTCGTTTACCACCAGCATTTGTGGTTTGGGTTTTTGTTTTGTTTTTTGTTTTTGCCACAGGCATTTACTGTCTGTTCTTTCTTTCTTTGCCACAGGCATTTGTGTACAGTCTCTTTCTTTCACGGCCTTTTCTGCCGCAGGCATTCGTGTTAGACTTTTTGTCTTTGCCTTGTTAGCGCTTGTTTCAGGGTATCAGTGTATCTCTCAATTTTTGGTATCATGCTGTGCGCTTGCTGCTCGCCAGCTTCATAAAAAATAAATAATACATAAACTTTCTATAGCGCTATTCCCCGCTGAGCGAGCTCAACGCGCTTGTTCACATACATGTGCATAATATATACCATTTACATTTACTAACATATCATATACAAGCAATAATGCATACTTAATAAATTACACTAATATTAAACAGGTACTTGTAAAATGGCGCATAAAATAACTGTTACGAAACAGCTTCATCCTTGGAGATTCGAACTGGAATCTTTTCCAAGTCGGTTACCGTGTGGACAGCCCTACAAATTCCGCTTTGAAGCAAATCCCATTTGGTATTCCGCCGTAAAGTTTACGAAATCGCACTCAGAGAAGTGCTCGCTACACAAATGGGTGTGACTGAGGCGCAGCATCAAAGTACAGCTCGTTTGAATTGTACAAATTTGACCCACTTTCGCTTCACAGCGGGTCGATTCCGCGGGAACTCGTGCATAGTTATGCTTTGGGCTGCTTGTGAGTTGATACAGTGTGCTGCAACACAGTAGTCTGGCATGGTTAAAGCTTTTTGTCGACCACACGCATACATATTCAATGAACAATCTAAGATGGCAACCGCACTGACTCCCCAGACTGACGTCACTTCCGAGAAAGTCACGTGACTGATAGAGAACCCGTGACAGCAGTCTCGGCCAGTTTACAGAAGAAAAGAAATCATTCAAAACCAACATATTTTTTTATATTTTTTTATTTCATTAAATCTCAAACCTGTGACTCATTGGTCAATCTTTACGATGGTCATTTTGCTTACTTAAAAACCTTGGACTTTTCCTTTAAATGATTAAGTACAGGGACCAGCTCCGTGGTAGCCACGAGTTGTTTCAGATATATGGGTTATATCACCTTTTATTAATTTCATGACTGATGTGTTGAAGCTTAAACTGCGTTTCGCTAGATGTTCTGAGAGGTCCCGGCTCCGTTTTTCCATTCTGATCCAAAGCTTCAAATGGAGTCCCGTTATTTTACTGGTTAGAAAAGGCTTGTTCCGCGTATCCGCGATTAACATGTTCAACTTTACTGTTTAATATTATGTGAAAAGGCCAGCTCCGCGATAATCCGCGATTAGCTTTTGTTCAACTTTTCTATTTAATATTATGGGAAAAGGCCAGCTCCGCGATAGTCCGCGATTAGCTTTGGTTTAACTTTTCTATAAATGATTCTCTTGTGTATTCCATCTTCCACTATTAGCAGATTTGGAAGACACTTTAAAGTTTCCTTCCATAAATTCAGTGTAAGACTCTAGTGAGAAATTATAAAGTGAGGCAATGTTTTTGATGATACACCAGTGGTAAACTGTCTTTTCACATGTTCGTAGTTTAGTCTATCGTATCCCGCATGGACGGTTTTGCGCTGATTCAGTTGTTGTTTACTTTAATTCTCAGGGAATGAGACAACCAGATAGTTTACATAGCTATATTGGCTTTTAGAACCTTTGTGCCTTCTAACCACTTCTTTTGTTTGCTTATGACATGCTTGCGACTTAGTTTTTGATTCAGTAACATTTGAAACTTTCATTCTCCACTTGAATCTGTGTTGACAGAGAGATGGAAGTAGAGCGAGAAAAAGTAGAACGATTCTGTGAGTGAGTGAGTGTGTGGATGTGTGTGTGTGTGTGTGTGTGTGTGTGTGTGTGTGTGTGTGTGTGTGTGTGTGTGTGTGTGTGTGTGTGTGCGTGTGTGTGTGCTGGATCGCTTTCTGATAGTCATATGAGATGCCACGTGCAAGTAATTACCGAAGACATGTTTATAACCTAACCTGCTAGCGTTCTCAGTTGCGGTGGCCACAGAATCGCTCGACATTTGATCTCTTCACGAACTAGAGACGTTACAAAAGCAGTGACCCATGCACTTTGCTGGATTGCCTCAAGAGGTGACAGTCACATCATACACACACACACACACACACACACACACACACACACACACACACACACACACACACACACACACACACACACACACACACACACACACACACACACATACACAAACAAACAAACAAACAAACAAACAAACAAACAAACAAAAACAAAAAACAACACCCTCACCTCTACAAACAATACCACAACAAGACATTTCGTACTTGCCTCGCCCCCTTACCCTTACTCCTTGTGTGTATGTGTTTGTGGGGGTGCGTCGGTGGGATGTGTGTGTGTGTGGGGGTGTGTGTGCGGATGTGGTGTGTGAGGCATACAGTATTAGGACTATATAATTAAACATTTTTCTCTCTAGATTTAATGTTTACATTATTGTTGATCTTGTAAAGCGCGGTGTGCTCTCCCTTGTGGTTGAGATGTGGCGCTCTAGAAATGACTGCTGTTATTATTATTATATCATTTGATAAAACATAACCAGGCATATATCGTATTTGAACGCAGTCGCTGGTCACACGACACGTATACCAACGGTTTCGGTGAGGAGCTGTCTATTTGATTTTTTTTTTTTTTTTTTTTTGGGGGGGGGGGGGGTGGGGAGTGGGGAGCAGCCATAGCGGTCTTAGCGCGGTTGATTGTTTTGCCATCAGTGATGGATTGCTGAAAAGAAAGCCGCTTTATCAATTGCCGAAAGGTTTCAGTCTAAGCACTGTCCTGTAGAAGTGGAAGTAGAGGTACATGATCATGACATCGCAGCTGACTGTCAAGGAAATCACTGGCTGCATGACACTCGAAAATATTTACCGGGGTGGTGATCGCACTATCGATTTCGTAGAAAGACTTGAACATTTGAGAGTGGAGGACAAGGTGACAGAACTATAGTGTGCGTGTGTATGTGTGTGTGTGTGTGTGTGTGCGTGCGTGCGTGCGTGCGTGCGTACCTGCCTGCTTGCCTGCCTGCGTGTGTGTGTGTGTGTGTGTGTGTGTGTGTGTGTGTGTGTGTGTGTGTGTGTGTGTGTGTGTGTGTGTGTTTTGATGAAAAGCTGTAATGACAGTGCGGAGAAGGCTGTATAAATAATTATAGCCTCTGGCGTTAGTGTCAGTAATCATGTCTTCCTTAGCGAATTTTCGGGGGCGATACGTAACAAAGCCTGTTAGGACATCATGTTCATGTTATTTGTAAAAGTGACTTTGCCTATTGGGCGGATCAGGTGGGGTTGTTAACTCCCTTGACTTTTGCCCGGTATCGCTTAAGTCCCTTGACTGCTTTTACTTCGGTGCGTACTTTCTTCACGATGGAAGGCGGTGACAGTGAATTTGCGAATTTTGCACTGCCAACTTTAAAGAAAATTTTGGAGGCCCGTAGTCAGAATGTGTCTGGCAACAAGCAATAACTTGTTGCTCGTGCTATTGGGTGATTCAGGCGGGGTTGTCAACACCCTTGACTTTTGCCCGGCATCGCTTAAGTCCCTTGGCTGCTTTTACTTCTGGTGCGTACTTTCTTCACAATGGAAGGCGGTGACAGTGAATTTGTAAATTTTACACTGCCAACATTAAAGGCATTTTTTGAGGCACGTAGTCATAATGTGTCTGGAAATAAGCAATAACTTGTTGCTCGTGCTTTAGGATGCCCCAAAACGCATTTTTTCTACGAACTCGCGATCTTCTGATCAGCCCCAAAACGACGCAAAGACACTTTTTGTTCACCCTCCATCCCCTTTCCATGGTAATTTTTGCAACCGCAACAGTATTGGCATTTGTACTGCTTCGCAATTCTAGGTTCAACTTCCACTGTTATACACAGCGTGAAGCAACGCATACTCAGAAATCGGCCCGGAAGTGACGCTGCGACCTCTCGCGACTTGTTGCGCGAAAGATAACAAAGGGCATTCACTCGTGCAAACCAGCTTCACTGAACCGCCCAATAAGGCTCGATGAAAGATCCACAGCACCAAGAAATTCACAGCAGAAACTGTCAGGCTAGAAGACTCTCTGGGTCTCTGTCCCTGTGTGTGTGTATTTGTGTGCGTGCGTGCGTGCTTTGCGTGAGTGTGTGTGTGTGTGTGTGTGTGTGTGCGTGCGTGCGTGTGCGTGTGTGTATGTGTGTGTGTGTGTGTGTGTGTGTGTGTGTGTGTGTGTGTGTGTGTGTGTGTGTGTGTGTGTGTGTGTGTGTGTGTGTGTGTGAAATTCAATCGCAGTTTATCAGCCAGCTTACATCGAACACGCCTGTCTCTTGCCTCCAGATAAACGATTCTTTTCACCATCGCAGCAGTTTCTTTCATCAGCGTGTCACTTTCAGCTTTACACAAATTATTACATTCATTGTCCTGTATAAAAAAACATCATTGAAGCATACTATCAATGTAAAAACATTAAAAAAAATTGAG
>OY757551.1:18594279-18614279 GCA_963584105.1 Alviniconcha strummeri
GCTACAGCTACTACTACTACCACTACTACTACTACTACTACTACATTTACTCCTGCTGCTGGTGCTACAACTATGCGGTATTAGTAGCGGCTATTGCTGCTCTGCTATTACTACTCTCCAGCTGTTACTACAACTGCTTCTCATATTGCTGTTACTACTGCTGCAGATGCTGCTACTACTTCTGTTTTTGCTGTTACTACTGCTGCAGATGCTACTACTACTTCTGTTTTTGCTGTTACTACTGCTGCAGATGCTACTACTACTTCTGCTGTTGCTTTACTACTGCTGCAGCTACTACTACAACTTCTGTTTTTGCTGTTGCTACTGCTGCAGCTACAACTATGTAGTAGATATTACTGCTGCTGCCGCTTTTGCTATTGCTACTGCCTCAGCTATTACTGCTACTACTACTGCTGCTACTACTGCTTCTGCTGCTACTACCGCTGCTGCTTCTGCTGCTACTGCTGCTGCAGATACTACTACCATTACTTCTGCTGTTGCTGTTGCTACCGCTGCAGCTACAAGTATGTAGTAGACAGTATTAGTAGATACTACTGCTGCTCTTGCTACTACTACGACTATTACTTCTACTACTATGCTGCAGCTACTATTACGACTACTTCTGCTGCTGGTTTTACTACTGCTGCAGCTACTGCTATGTAGTATACAGTATTAGTACCTACTACTGCAACTGCTGCTGTTGCCATAATACTGCTGCAGCTACTAATACTACTTCTGCTGTTGCTATTACTACTGCTGCAGCTTGTAGCACACAGTGTAAGCACTACTGCAATGATGTGTGTTCGGTGTAAACACTCCAGCAATGACTGGCATGCAGAGTAAACTATACTGCCATGATTTGTATGCAGTGTAAACTTTGCTGTTGTGAATGGGACGCATCATTGACACTAATCCCGTTGCGTATATGCAGTATGAACACTACTGCCATGACTGGTATGCAGCGTGAACACTATTGTCGTGAATATACAGAGTAAACACTACTGCCATGAAAGGTGTGCCGTCTAAACACTGGTGCGATGACCGCAGTATGCAGTGTAAACACTTCTGCCATGAGGGATACGTAGTGTAAACAGTACTGCCATGACTGATATGTAGTGTAAACACTAGTGCTATGTCTGGTATGTGGTGTGAACACTACTGCCATGACTCCTATGTAGTGTAAACGCTACTGCCATGATGGATGTGTAGTGTGAACACTGCTGTCATGAGTGGTATGTAAACACTACTGCCCAATTGGTATGTGGTATAAAGACTAATGCCATGACTGGTATGTAGTGTGAACACTACTGCCATGACTAGTATGTAGTGTAAACACTACTGTCATGACTTATATGTAGTGTAAACACTACTGTCATAATGGATATGCAGTATGAATACTACTACTATGACTAGTATGAAGTGTGTACACTACTGCCACGACCGGCATGTAGTGTGAACACTGTTGCCATCACTGGTGTGAAGTGTGAATTCTACTGTCATGACTGGTATGTAGTGTGAACACTACGGTCATGACTTGCACGCAGTATAAACTGCCCTAATTGGTATGCAATAGAAAGGCTACTGTCATTACTGGTATGCAGTGTGAACACTACTGCCATGACTGGTATGTAGTGTAAACACTCCTGCTATGACTGGTATGTAGTGCGAACACTGTCAATAATAGAAACATCAAACTAAGGCACAACGTTCTTTCAAAGGTACCTTACTGATTCACTCATTTTCTTTCATTTAGAAAGAAGGAGTTTGATGTTGTTGTTGTTGCGTGTGTATTCACGTCACCTGAGACCATACGTCAAAGACGTTGCGGTGTGCGTCAGTCCAGCTACGGCACACCACATTACGGTTTACGCACTTCCAAGCTATGGTAGACTCTGCGAATCGTTTCTCGCGAAATGCAATGCATTTGCCAAAACTACATTACCAAACAAAATTCCAAACAACAACAACAAATCCTCACTTCTTCACTTTCAAGTCTACCACCCTTGAGGTGGCGGGGGTAGGGGCACGTTTTTTTAGCAATACGTACGGAAACTGACTGAATCCCGGGCTGTTTTGGCGCAGCACGCTATGCAGAGGAATGGACCAAGGTGGATAGTCAATGGTGGGCCCGCCTGTATCCGCTCTGCACAGCACGTTGTCAAACCTATAGTCGATCTGGTCTGGGGGTGCCTGTTGGTCAGTACAAGCAATTCATTGGCTTAGCAAAGGCAAAGCGGTCAGGCAGGCATATGGGGAGACAGGAGGATAGGCTAAACCGAGAGAGACAGGGATACCATGGCCCTAATTATTACAACCACGACACCACAGGCTGGCATTCAGAGAGAAGTGAACTCGTTTCACTGCTACACGTACTTTCGAGGAAGATCGTCGAGCGCTTCATTTTTGCACGCCTGGGTGACTGCTCCCGCCTTCATTGTCAATCTGGATATTGAGACCGTATAGGCTGCATAAATTTCATGGATGGTGGTCGCACCTTGCTTGACAGTGAAGCCACACTGTGACAAGTCTTTGGTAACCGGGCCATCAGTGTACACTATTAGGTCCTGCAGTTTGCTGTTTTCTTGGTTTAAACAAAATTTTATTCACTCATTGTAATCGCAAACTCAACAAACAAGTACAGGAAACACAAAAGCAATATGCTTATTTGAGTGTTACCTGTATACAAAATGACAATCACACACACCTACGATGGCAAGACGGCAAATTATTGTCAAAACGTCAGAGGCAACAAAACAAACAAAAGACCAAAATAACAACAAAAAACAAACAAACAAACAAAACAAAACAAAAACAACAACAACAAAACGGGCGGAGGGGGCGGGGGTTGAAAAACAAATAACTAAATGAATGGTCTAGTGATGTCATAATTATTGATCTGAGAGAGACAGAGAGAGGGAGAGGATTAAAACATGTACTTCTTCGCTTGTATCCTAAACAAATTTTGGCAGACTTTTACTGATTTACAAGCGGTCGGTTTGGCGCAAAAAATCGTGGACTATAGCAAATATTTTCTTATTAGTTTCTAAATGTAGCTGGTCGTTTCCAAACAGAAGTGTATTGATATTTCTTTCGTTCTCATCTAGTCTATTAATGGTTTTATTTCTAATACTATTATAAAGGGGACAGTGTAGTAGGAAATGCTCTGATGTTTCTGCTGTATATCCGCATGAACACATAGGGTCTTCTAAAAGGTGGCGTCTGAATAAGTCATAATTTAAATCGCTAATAGCAAGTCGGAGTCTACAGTGCTTAACTTGTTCCTTTCTAGTACCAGAATAATAATATATAGGAATCATAGTGTCATTCGTTGACAAATATTTTTTTCAGCAGGCTAATTGAAGGATTTGTTTGTATAGTTTGAGGTAATATGTTCCACAGTTGGGTAGTTGACGGAATGAACGAATTTGCATACAGTGCTGTTTTATGAGCGGGAATGACTCTTTCGTGTGGTCGTCTTCCATGATACGGGTTTGTTGTTGAAACTAGAGGTGGTACTAAGTTCGATAGGTATCCGGGGCACTGGTGATTAATCATTTTGTGAAACATTAACAGCTTGTGACGTTTTCGTCTTTCTTTTAGAGTGCAAAATCCAGATTCTTTATATAACTTTTCGTGGCTTCTTCCTCTAACAGCTCCTAAAATAATTCTTATAGCTTCCAAATGCAGGTTTTCGAGCATGTTTGAAAGTGTTCCAGAACAATTATCCCAAACAATGTCGGCGTAGTCAAACTGTGGTAATATAAAAGATTTGTACATAGTATCCAAGGCTTTTTGGCACAGCTTGTACTTAAATGAACGTAAACATGAAATAAGAAGGGTTGCTTTTCTAATAATCCTGTTTATATGTTTTTCCCATTTGCATTTACTTTGAAAAGTCAGACCTAAATGTTTGTGACATTCCTTGTCTTCAAGAACAATATTTCCAAATGACAGTGGGCAAACTGGAAGGATGTCTTTCTTAAATGTTAGCAGTTCAGTTTTTTTCTTGATTAAAACTAACTTTCCATCGTTTCGCCCAGCTGTTAATTTTTTCCAAGTCAGAATTTAAAATTGCTGCTCTTCTGTCGGGTTCTTTCAATGCAAGTGACACACTTGTGTCATCCGCAAAAGGTTTTATAACAAATTCAATATTTTTGGTTATGTCGTTTATATATATGAGAAATAACAAGGGGCCTAACACAGACCCCTGTGGAACTCCAGAAGGTACTGTTTTGTATTCACACTTTTTACCTTTTATGACAACGGCTTGTTTGCGATTTTGTAAATAGTTTTGAAACCATAATGCCAAATTGCCTCTTATGCCAACTGCTTCTATTTTTTTTTCAATAATCCCTTGTGCCACACTCGACCGAAGGCTTTGGAAATGTCGAAAAAAATGGATTGTGTAGTTATTCCGTGATCGAATGATGTACATAGGTCATGATATATTGATGTGAGTTGGTTAACTGTTGAGTCTCCTGGCATAAATCCTGACTGGGATTGAGTAATAATATTATTAACCTTCAAATAATTCAACACACGGCTGTGAACACATCGTTCTAAGACCTTGCCTACACAACTTAACAGCGAAATAGGACGATAATTATTACACAGATTTTCTGGTCCTTTTTTATGTAGTGGTGTTACATGAGCAATCTTCCAAATGTTTGGGAAGATACCTTCATTCAAACAGCGGTTAAACAGGATGGTTAAGGGTTCTGTAATAATATCAACTGTAGCTATCAGCAATTTGTTATGAATCATATCGGGCCCTGTTGCTTTTGATTTGTCTAAATTTTTTATTACACTATGGACGTCAGCGTGCGTAAGTATAATATCAGTAATTTCAGAATCGGTGTACTCTACATTTGGAGTATTTTCGTTTGGATTGTCTAATGTCGATTGTTGAATAAAATAATCATTCAATACGTTGGCCTTGTCTTCGCTGGAAGAATACAAAGTACCATTGAAGAAGAAGGGAGGAATGTCGTCGGATATGCCTTTTTTATTCATAAATTGTTTTACCAGTTTCCACCATTCCTTAGTACCGAAATGTTTTGGGTCAGAAGCCTTTAAATCAAGTTCGTTTAAGTATTCCAGTTTTCTGTCTCTAATCTTAGCGGTTACTAAGTTTCTATAAGTCCGATAAGCTCGCCAGTCTTCGTCTTTATTGCTGCGTTTTGCTTTTTTAAACAACCTATATCTCTGTTTTATAGCCCAGCGAGTGTCTGCATTTATCCAAGCAGCATCTTTAGAGCGAATTGTGACGGTTTTTACATGCATGCAATTGCAGGCGGCTTAGAAAAATATAGTATTAAAATGTTCAGCACAGTCGTCAATGGATCCATTTTGCATAGCGTCGGCCCAGTCTATACGAGACAGCATGTTACAGAATTTAGTGGAATCTAATTTGTCATAATTGTATAATGTTCTTTTGAAACTATAATTAGTATTGGTGTTATTGATCGCTGTTGCACATGGCACACAGTGGTCACTACATATTTCCGGCAAAACCTCTATACTTTTAATAACTTGGGGCGTCTGGGTTACGATAAGATCAATACATGTACTACTTGTCGGAGTTATTCTAGTGTCAGAATTAGTTAGCTGGTGCAACTGAAACATGTGGAGTATATCAACTAAGTGCTTGCTTGGGAAGTTAAAGTCGGAGTTGAAGTCCCCAAAGGCAATAAATTTTAAACCAGTGTTATTTACAAAAGCTTTGTCTGATTAAATCCCAATAGTCAACTGTGGCACTCGGTTGTCGGTAGAATGAACCTATAAGCGTGGTTTCCTTGTTAATTTTGGTTTCAATCCAAATAGCTTCAAGACCGGGTACATGAAGATCGGGTCTGTGCTTACAGAATAAGTGTCGTTTCACCTATATGGCTACTCCACCACCACTGTGGTTTGACGGTCGGTCTGTGGCTACTCCACCACCACTGTGGTTTAACGGTCGGTCTGTGGCTTCTCCACCACCGCTGTGGTTTGACGGTCGGTCTAGTCTAATCGGTGGATGGAAATGTAGTAAGTCTGTCTGAGCACTAGTATGATGCGGAGCTAGCCACGTCTCAGAACATGTAATAATATCATATTTATTGCATTCGGTTTCAATGTCCGATATGTGTTTAGGCATACTTCTTGCATTGAGATGAATTATTTTAATTTCATAATTAGTGGTAGGGCCTGGGTTAGATTCGATATCTCCTGAGCGTAAGAGAAGCAATTGTAACAAACTAGATGACAAACTTGATAATTGTAGTCTATTTTCTTGCGGTTCCGAATGAAAACAACGAGATGTGGAATGCCCTGTGTTTTCAACAGCAGTTGTCTGCTCAGCAAAAAGGAAAAAGAATAGGGCTATCGTCACCCGATTATGGTTTCTCATGCAGCATAGAATATAAAATGAAATCACTGATAATTTACTAAAAAATACTTTGTCATGATTATTGACCGCTCTATTGTAAAAACATCCAATCCTGGCTCTATAAATACACAAATCATTCGCCATTTTATGTAACGGTTCCCACGAGAACGCAAAACAAAAACAAGCCCAGGATGGATGAGTAGTTTTGTGCGGTATACAATAACAACAAGCGACTGTCTTCCAGTCCAGTCTCTCTCAAGGCTGTCTCTCTAGAAAAAAAATACACTGTTCATTCAGCAATTAAATGTTAACGGATAATGAAAAAAGAAGAAAAAAAGAAGAAGAAAAAAATCAAGAGTGATGGAGAGAGAGAGAGAAAAAAAAAAAATAGAGTGACAAATTAATTTCTTAATTATTATATACACTGTCTTACAGATATACACTGTGCATGGCGAGGGTTATTTGCGCCGCAGTAGGCGCGGTAATTTACAACATTATTCAGTAAAGGACTATAATCAATCGTCGTAGTCTAAATCAAACGAAAGTTTTTTTCTTTTCTTTTTTCTTCTCTCCTTTGCGTGTAGCTACAACAGAAAAACTTGGGCGTGCAAGTCAGGCTACAGTTACAGATTCGTTACAATAAAATGCGCATTTCGTAACACTGCACATTGATGGGACACGAATTTTGGCAATAAGGTATCCTACCGTATCTTAATTTAGAGTGTTATTTAATGTGCGAGGCTGGATTGAGTGTTTGCGTGTACTTGAGAGTGCGGTGTACGATGATTTAACGATGAGCGTAGGTTCGAGCGTGTGTGTGTGTGTGTGTGTGTGTGTGTGTGTGTGTGTGTGTGTGTGTGTGTGTGTGTGTGTGTGTGTGTGTGTGTGTGTGTATGTGTGTGTGTGTTTGTGGGTGTGTGGGGGTGGGTGGATGTCGTGTGCAAGCGTGTGTGATGTGCGTAAGCATGTGCGTGCGGGTATGCGTGTGTGTGCGTGTGTATATTATCGGTTTTCAGTGCTCTATGAATGTTTCTGGCTATTATTACTAATGTACAGTCAAACACTACTAGTGAGACTATTTTTACATCAACGTAACGGTCGGTCGCAAGCACGGCGACAATATAAACCTATTACATGCAAACCTACGTTTCCTATTTTACTGCTACTGGCGGTATATCATTACAAAACTATAATGCCATCAGGATTACAACATACATGCATGCACGAGAAGTGCGTGATCTATACAAAGACCTTGTTTGAGGCGCGTAACTATAAATAACAACCGCTACCTTTAGAACTAAAAAACAACTGCATATTACAAATACGTAATGGTCACCACATCGCGACCGGTGTTCCAGCTATTCTCTAAATAGTATTCACAGGCGCTCAGTTGTAATTTCTATAATAAAAATAATAAAAATAATCAGAAACCCAAAAACCAAACAAAACATCGTCACTGCTACAATATACAAACAAAACATCGTCACTGCTACAATATACATAGTGCGTATGCGCTTATACGTTTGTGACGATCAGTCGCAAAATAAACTAATCAGGATTACAATATTATTACACGAATCCACATCTAGAGGCAAGGAAACGCGAGTGGTTGATACATTACGTCTTAAACACATATTCTCTATCTTTCTTTCAGTGACAGCGCATTACAAAGTTGTCAGTACTATCGGTAAAACAAATACAATAGCTGTACGATATCTACAAGACCGTAGCATTTAGGGCATCAGACACGTGATGGTAAACAGTAACCTATTACCATAGAAAATGGAGGAAAACATGTATACACCAAAAACATATAACAGTTTGGAGACTCTTCCTCTGTTACAACACAAGAGACGTAAGACATACACATAAGTACGTCAGCATGATCCAGGATTGCAATCATTATAATTACACAAAATATATCCAAAAAGCGAGACTGATCTTCCTTCAAAGAGGGCACGAATGACAGAGGTATTGCGCATTGAATACACCGAGATCCTTAATGTTACAATGACAGCTCATTGTCGAGACTGTGCCAGTCGGTCAGACCAGCACGAAACGCAGGTAAATGCGAGATCTCTACACGTGCGTTGTGAACCTCGTGCTAACAGCGGGGAAGGAAAAAACAACAACAACAAAAACTCACACAACACACAACTTTGGCGTGCAAATTAGCCTACAGCTACAGATTCATTACAATACAAGGCATATCCTGAAACACTACACAATAATGGAACACAACTGTTCACAATAGGGTATCTTTCAGTGTTTTACTTTACAGTATTATTAACACTGTGAAATTTATAAGCAGGTCTGGATTGAGTGTTCTTGCATGTCCCTGGCGCTTGTGTGTGCGGTACGATGATTTAACGGTGTGCTTGGTTCGATTGTGCTTACGTTTGTGTATGTACGTACGAACGTACGTGCGTGCGTGCGTGCGTGCGTGCGTGCGTGCGTGCGTGCGTGCCTGTGTGTGTGTGTGTGTGTTGTGTGTATGTGTGTGTGTGTGTGTGTGTGAGAGAGAGAGAGAGAGAGAGAGAGAGAGAGAGAGAGAGAGAGACAGAGACAGAGACAGAGACAGAGACAGAGACAAAGAGAAAGTGCATGTATATCCGCGTATGTCTATTTGTTTCTGTGTGCGTGCGTGCGTGCGTGCGTGCGTGTGTGTGTGTGTGACAAAGTGTGTTGCTGTTTTCTTGAATGAGGAACTTTATCTCTGACTCTGTTTTGCCTCCTGGCCATTTTAGGCAGTGTTTTCCTACGTTTTCTAGCAGAATGCCTGATAGATATGTCGGAATCGGTTTGGGTACCTTTCCCAATCCTTGGTCCGCTTGGGTTCTGTCAGCTGGCACCCCCTTACAACCACAACCACCACCAACAGCGGACAGGCTGGCCTGCAGTCAGAGGACAGCAAACTGAACTCACCACGAGAGACAGCCCTGCAGTTAGAGGACAGCAAACTCAACTCACCACGACAGAGAGCCCTGCAGTCAGAGGACAGCAAACTCAACTCACCACGACAGACAGCCCTGCAGTTAGAGGACAGCAAACTCAACTCACCACGACAGACAGCCCTGCAGTTAGAGGACAGCAAACTCAACTCACCACGACAGACAGCCCTGCAGTTAGAGGACAGCAAACTCAACTCATCACGACAGACAGCCCTGTAGTCAGAGGACAGCGAACTCAACTCACCAGCAAACTCAACTCACCACTACAGACAGCCCTGCAGTTAGAGGACAGCAAACTCAACTCACCACTACAGACAGCCCTGCAGTCAGAGGAAAGCAAACTCTATACAACACCACTACAAACAGCCTTGCAGTCAGAAGGATGCAAACTCAACTCACCACTATAGACAGCCCTGCAGTCAGAATGATGCAAACTCAACACTATAGACAGCCCTGCAGTCAGAATGATGCAAACTCACCACTATAGACAGCCCTGGAGTCAGAACGATGCAAACTCAACTCACCACTATAGACAGCCCTGGAGTCAGAATGATGCAAACTCAACTCACCACTACGGACAGCCCTGCAGTCAAAATGATGCAAACTCAACTCACCACTATAGACACCCCTTGATACCGGGCCTGGGGTTGATCCAGAGAGACGTCTGCAACGGTGAAGGCCACGGTGATATAGCAGTGAGGTATGGTCAGCAACGCCGTCCTGGTGACCGGGTCATAGCTTGTCAGGACGTCAGGACGGTAGGGCCCTTCACTTAGGGTCCACACCTCCGCTTGCGGGTCCTTTGTGGACGTCATCAGGTGTCAATGCCACGCAAGAGTGAAAACAAAACCAAAACAAACTAGCTAGTTCGTAGGACATGAGGTATAAGTCTTGGAAAGGTCAAGTCAAGGTCAGGCCACGGGGTATAAGTTCTGAAGGGGCAAGGTCAAGTCAAGGTCAAGACATGTGGTGTAAGGTTTGAAGGGGAAGTGTAATGTCAAGGTCAGGACATGGGGTACAGATTTTGAAGGGTAAAGGTCATGCCAAGGTTACGACACGGGGTAGGCCCTACAAGGTTTGAAAGTGCAGTGTAGAAGAAAAAAGGTCAGACTGAAAGGCATGCTTCAATACCTGGGACCTTTCTGTGTGGTTTTCGAAATTTCCAAATGTGGTAAAATTCGGACACCAAGAGGTGGACATTTCAAAGGAAATGTTTCAAAAACGATTGTGTTTTGCTGTTTGCTCAGATTTCAGTTAAAAATAATCTAAGGACAATTTTAGCCGACGTGAATACAGAGATGGTGTGTGTGTGTGTGCGGAAGAAGAAGAAGACAACAGGCAGCAACAGCAGCATCAATCTCTACAACAGCCACAGAAAAAGGGCAGCAAGTAAAGAAAGAATTAAGCAGCAGTAGAAGTAGTTGCTTTTAGTCCCCCCCCCCCCACCCCCAACTCCCAAGCAGATTAATAGGAAGTAGTAGTGGAAGTGAAAGAAGCAGCAGTAGTTGTTGTTGCTGTTGTGGGTATTGCTGTAGAAGCGGCAGAGCATTAATTTCAATGATGAACTTGACGAGGGCAGTGCCAACAGCGACAAGAGGAGTGTTTAGCATGAATGTTGTTACTGCTTACCTGCCCCGCGTTCCAGATGGCTTCATCGTAGGTGTTGTAATACGACGGCCTGCCCCCGGTTTCCGAGAAAACATTGACATTGACCGCCTTCACGAAGTAACGTCCCCCAATAGGCTCGCGGGAATTAGCAACATCTATCGTCACCTGATTATTGTGAGATAATATTTTCTATTAAAGCCAGAATTTAGAGGAGAGAAAAAAATCTGAATAAACTAACATATTACCCCCCCCCCCCCCCACACACACACACACACACACACAAAAGGGGCAAATAAGGGGGGAACAGACACACATTAACATTTTCATGCATAATCCTACCTACACACGACCAGTACTCAGCCCTCCATCCACAGAACAGTTATTCTAGTATTTTGTTCACTGTGAGATTTCTTCCTTCCATGTTCTGCTGTCCCATCATCTATGCATGTGTGTGTGTGTGTGTGTGTGTGTGTGTGTGTGTGTGTGTGTGTGTGTGTGTGTGTGTGCATGTCTGGGTGCGTGTGTCGTGCGTGCGTTTGTGTGTGCGTGCGTGCGTGCGTGCGTGTGTGTGTGAGTGTGTGTGTGCGCGCGTGCATGTGTGTGTGTATGTGTGTTCGTGTGTATGTGTGTGTGTGTGTGTGTGTGTGTGTGTGTGTGTGTGTGTGCGTGCGTGCGTGTGTGTGTTCGTGTGTGTGTGTGTGTGCGTGCGTGCGTGCGTGCATGTGTGTGCGTGCGTGCTTGTGTGCGTGCGTGTGTGTGTGTGTGTGCGTGAGTGTGCGTGCGTGTGTCCGTGTGTGCGTGCGTGCGTGCGTGTGTGTGTGTGTGTGTGTGTCTGTGCGTGTGGGTTTGATTGTGTGAATGCTGCATTACTCCGCATGTCGACGTTCCACCCCGGGTGAAGGCGGCCGCAGTGTAGGCGCATGGTGAGGGAACGTAACCTTGCTTGCCGTAGAAAGTGAGCAGTTGTGGATCCCCACCAACCACACACAGGAGTAATTCTGGAAGGAAAAGAGAAATTGGTGCCGTGGGCTACCATCTGAACAACAACAACAGCAACAACTATACGGATCACAGTAATGACACCACCAACAAAGACGGCAACAACACGGATAACAGTAAGATGCCAGCGACAACTGCAGCAACAAAATGAGCTACAGTAACAGCTATGACAACAACGTTGACGACATCAGGAACGGCAACATCACAAGCGACAACAATAACAGTGACGGCGACAAATGTAGCAACAATATGGACAGCATCAACAACGACAACGACAATGACAGCACCAATATGACCAACAACATCAACAACAGGAACAGCAACAAGGGCGGCAACAAAACCAGTAGCTACAATGTAGACAACAACTACAGTCACAACAGCAGGGATGACACCAACAACAGTGACAACAACAGTGACAACGACAATTGTAGTAACACTATTGACGAAAAATGGGACGACAACAGCAAGACGAGCGACAAAAACAACAACAACAACAAACAGCAACAACAAGATACGACACCGATGCTGACCACAACATCAATATTGACAAAAGCAACAACGACAACAATGACAAAAGCAATACTGACGACGATTGTCATAACAACAGCGTCAATAGCTATACTGACAACAACAAAAGTGACAAACACTAAATTTACCCCCTCCCCCGCCCCCCCTCCCCCCACCCCATCCAAATAGCAATAACAACAATACAACAGCGACAACAATACTGACGACAATAACAGCAATGGTAACAATCATACCCATCACCAGATTGGCCGAGGGGGGGTGGGGGGTGGGGGGGTGAAGGACACCACACTGTCTTTTGTCGTTGGATACACATGAGATGAAGGCTGTGATGTTTACCTTGGTGGACACACATGAGATGAAGGCTGTGATGCGGGTTGTGCTGTTTACCTTGCGTAACACACATGAGATGAAGGCTATGGTGTTTACCTTGGGGGACACACATGAGATGAAGGCTGTGGTGTTTACCTTGGTGGAAACGCGAGATGTAGGCTGTGGTGTTTACCTTGGGGGACACGCATGAGATGAAGGCTGTGGTGTTTACCTTGGTGGACACGCATGACATGAAGCTGTGGTGTTTACCTTGGGGGACACGCATGGGATGAAAGCTGTGGTGTTTAGCTTGGGGGACACACATGAGATGAAGTCTGTGCATGTGGTGTTTACCTTGGGGGACACACATGAGATGAAGGCTGTGGTGTTTACCTTGGGGGATACACATGAGATCAAGGCTGTCGTGTTTACCTTGGGGGACACACATGAGATGAAGGCTGTGGTGTTTACCTTGGGGGACACACATGAGATGAAGGCTGTGGCGTTTAGCTTGGGGGACACACATGAGATGAAGGCTGTGGTGTTTACCTTGGTGGACACGCATGAGATGAAGACTGTGATGTTTACCTTGGAGGACATGCATGACATGAAGGCTGTGGTTTTACCTTGGGGGAAACACACGAGATGAAGGCTGTGGTGTTTACCTTCGGGGCCACAATACAGGTAGGGGTCGCCTTTCGTGCCGGGTGGACACACACACTGCTGCTGTTCGCATGTGGCGTTTCGGCCACAGGAAAGGCACTTTTCTGTCTCTGTTGTAACAAAGTGTGTAATACAGCGGTACATCTCCCTCCTTTTCAGGCTTTAAAGTAAACGTGTAGCACTGTATATATTTACACTGTTGCACGTAATTAGAATTACTTTGATCTACGTCTAATTAAGCAACGAAGCATTATATCCTTTTCGTTATGCAGCATTAGATTTTTTCCAGCGTTTCTATGTGCTTACGTTGTTATACGTCATTAGATTTTGCGTGCATCACATGGAAGTGTGCAAAGCACCATTACATCCATCTCGTTGTACAGCGTTAGTAAAAGCGCAAATAAACATGTACCTGCTGTTTGTATACCTCATTATACAAATCTGGTGTAAATGCGCAGCAGTGTATTACTGTATATCATAACAGTAAATGTGTGTTTGAACACGAAACACACTTCGCACAATGCTAGTGTATCATCGTGCCTAATTTGAAAGATTTCAACTAGTAACAAAGATTTCAACACGAAAAAATGCCCACGTTCATATTCCCCCTACAAACGGTCTGGCTATAATACTGATGGTACCGGCGCACAATGTCGCCAGGCGAGTGAAAGCCCCATAATCGAACAAACATTAACTAGCAGCATTCAGAACTGCACCCAAGAGAAAAGCATCAAGTGAACGCACCTACGGTAGAGTAGACAGCATCATAGACACTGTAGGTCTCTCCTCCAATGGTGACTGGGGAACACTGCAGTGTCTCCAGTAGGTTGTTGACGTCATCGACGCTTACGTTGGATGTGACGGTCACGATGGCACGAGCGACAAGGTTGCAATTCGCGGGCCTGCATGAGCAATAAGTATGACTCGCTTATTCACACATCGAACGGAAGATAACCAACTGGCAACGTTGTGATTTATAATTCTACACTGCTCTAGTATTTCTGCGTAGCTGTTAACCGCAAGTTTAGATATTTCAACCTACCAAGCCATACACATGTTCATCCACCCAGCCACAAACATAATTATAAAAAACGCAGTTATGTTAAACACCCAGCCAAAACCGTGTCAACCCGGTCAACCATGAACATGGCAATCCAGCGACCCATAAACATATCAATGGACAGAGCGAAATGATGTCAACTCACCCTGCGATAACCATACTATCCACCCAGCTATAACCTATTAACCCACCTAGCCATAACCATTTTAACCTACCTAACAATAACCATATTAACCCACCTAGCAATAATCAGGTCAACCCACGTAGCGATAATTATATCAGACCTCCCAGCTATACACATGTCAACCCAACCAGCATGACAACAAATCCAATCATACACAAATCAACCTACCCACCCATCAATGTACCCTCAACAACAAATACCTTAATCCATTAGGCCATCAAAATAACACCCATTCATAAACCGGTCAACCTACCCAGCCATACAAATATTCCCCTTGCAATAAAACATATACCCTATAAACAAGTTATCCTACACAGCTATAAACATAAATATGCCAGTTACCTCCCTCGGCCAAAGCAAACCAATTCACCGGAGGAATACGAAACCACCTCACCCATGTCAACCCACCCAACCATAAGCTTGTCAACCACCCAGACCTAAATATGCCAGTTAATTCGCTCGATCATGAGCAAGACAACTCGCTCGGCCGCAAACAAACAACTGACCCAACCACATACACGTCAACCCATCCAACATTAAATATGTTAACACACCCTATAATAAACAGGTCAACCCACACAACCATGAACATATCTACCGATCAAACCAGTGTCAAATACCCAACCATGAATGCCAACTCAGCCGGCCATACACATGCCAATCATGCATCCATCCATAAACACATCCATCGGTCATAAACATGTCAACCCATCCATCCATAAAATGCCAATTAACTCCGTCGGTCACAAGAAAGTCGGCTTTGGCGATTGTAAAGAAAACAACTCACCCAATCAAGCATTTGCCAAATCATCCAGCCGTGAACATATCAGGCTCAGCTCACAGAGCCTCCGCTAGACTGTTGAGACTATCGGTACTCGGTACCAGCAGCAAAGAAATATTCCGGTACCAACCCTCAGTCAACCGGTACAGTCTTTCTGTTAAAAAAGTTAGTTTTATTAATGTTTATCAGCATGTGTAGGCGCCACTGACGTTTGATCTAGACCTAGTTTCCGAGTAACGACGCGAACGTTCTTCCGTGCTGATGTGGGAAAAACAATTGATCTTGTAGCAGTGGACGATTCACCCTTTACAGACTGTAATCAAACCCAGTTTTGTTGCCAATGGCAGTGAAAGTTTTCACGTTGACTGTTTTGCTTGCTGAACGTCACCGGAAATGATCTTGTTTAGCGGGAGCTTCAATTTGCTTCAGGACCCAGGGTACAGTGTATGATCTCTAGAATGTCACACAAAACGCTCAGTTTCAGCCAGTACTTAGTACCGGCAACTATATTTTTTACCGGTACTGGGGAAACATTTACCGGTAAAAACCGGCATATGCCGGTCTAGCGGAGGGTCTGGCTCACCAATAAGCCATATACATGATTACTCAACTTGCCATACAACAATCAATATATGTATATCTATACGCACACAGAAAGACAGAAGGAGAGAGGGAGACGGGGAGAGATCACATTCAAATAGACAGGGAGATAGTGACAATTGCGGGAGTTACCCAACAGATTCCAGTTCCAATTCGACGAAACCCTCCAGCTGCCCAAAGAGCCTGTTCAGCTAAAAGAAAGAAAATCATCAGCAGTATCACAGATTGTGAAAGAGTCTTACACGACCCAAACTATTAACCACACAGTGTGAAAGAGTCCTACACGACCCAAACTATTAACCACACAATGTGAAAGAGTCCCACACGACCCAAACTATTTACTATGTCCAGTGTTACAGCCAAGCACCTTTACCACAATGTGCTGTCCACTGTTATAGCCAGACACCTTTAACACAGTGTGTCGTGCTGTCCAGAGTTAATAACAGCATATAACACTGCTGTACTCATACCTTTTGCTCAGATTCATGTCAGAATGTGTTAGAAATAAAACAACATACCTCCTCTACCAAATCCGTCATGCGTGGCGATTGTAAGTCGTTGTCGGCATCTGTGTAGTCAGCATCAATCTCTATGCTCGCTACGAACTGACTGCCTGCAAAGCGATCAAAAGAAATCGGCATAATCCAAACCGACTTTCCTTAAAACTCTAGACCGATCCTGCCCCCTCCCCCCCCCCCCCCCTCCGGCTCCCCTCTCCCCCCCCCCCCCCCGCCCCCCCCCCCCCGCCTCTCTCTCTCTGTCTCCATCGACGACTGATGTCGGGACACCCAAGACTAACGTCGACGAAAACTCCACCGACGTTAAGAAAACGACCCACACTGAGGAAACCATGACAGACGCTGAAACAACTCCGACCGGTGTTCAGAGAGCCACGACAGACGTTGAGACAACTATGCCTGACCTCGAGACAACCAAGACTGGCATCGGGACATCCACGACCGACGTTAAGATGGCCATGACTAACACTGAGAAAAGTGTCAGCAACGTCGGAACATCTGTGACTCAGACAACTGTACAACTGTACCAACAATGTCGAGACAACCGACACTGTTGCTGAGACAGCTGCGAGCGAAATGGAGGCAGCCACTTCTAGCGACGAGTTGGTAAATGATCCCGCTGCTCCCCAAGTCGTCAACAACGTCGACTCTCCGCGTACTGCAGCTTGCTCGCCGGTCGACAACAACCTGCATCGTTATGCAGTGGAACCCACAACGTGTACCCGTGTCAGTGCTTTCCTGTGCTCTATGGCTTTATCGGGGAAAAGAAACGGGACTTTCAGGCCCACTGCGACGGAAAGGTCAAGGCAGTCTGTGCGTACTTTGGTTCTAAACTGGAAGGCATACAAACTGAGAACGCACAGTTGCTGGAGCTTGTTAAAAAGTACAAAAGCACAGCCGACAGGTGTCAGAGTAAACTCCACGACCTGCTCAGTCGACAGAAATCTGAGCATGACAACAGCGGTCTCTCCGTGAACGAGTATGCAGCAACGAAAGCGAGTGTGACTGACAAGCCACCTTCCCTTGACCAAATGCGACAAACACTAGCCAATCTGCTGAGTCTCAAGCAAAGGAGTTACTCTCGGCTTCGGCACAGGATCCATCTCCGTCCGAACAAGAGTGCCCGCCATCGTCACAGAAGCAGCAGGATAACGACTCGCCACGCGAGAAAGAGATACGCCCTCTCCGTCTTCCACAAGAAACTGTACGCAACCTCCTTATCGGAGACTCTAATCTGAGGAAAGTGGACAGGCGCAGGCAAACTGTCTCCTAAGCCAAACAATAATCATGTCAAAACGTCTAATAAAATTAACCACGTCTCCAAAGATACATTCCGAGAGCTCCAACGCATCGACTGCCCTCGCCGTTTTCTGATATTGACGGAACAACGAAATATGTCACTTCTCTGATTGTCCTTTCTCGCCCAGACTACCGCAGTTCTGTTAGCGGACATTCCTCTGTTGGGCGGTTCAGGCGGGGTTGTTAACTGCCTTGACTTTTGCCCGGCATCGTTTAAGTCCCTTAGCTGCTTTTACTTCCGGTGAGTACTTACTTCACAATGGAAGGTGGTGACAGTAAATTTGCAAATTTTACACTGCCAACTTTAAAGGCATTTTTGGAGGCCCGTAGTCAAAATGTGTCTGGCAACAAGCAATAACTTGTTGCTCGTGCTATAGGATACCCCAAAACGCATTTTATCCACAAAAATCGCGATCTTCTGGTCAGCCAAAAAACGACGCAAAGACACTTTTTTTTCCACCTTCCATCCCCTTTCCCCGCTAATTTTTGCAATTGCAATAGTGGTGGCATTTGTACTGCTTCACAATTCTAGGTTCAGCCTCCATTGTTATACACAGCTTGAACAGCGTGAACCAACGCCTACTCAGAAATCTGCCCGGAAGTGACGTTGCGACCTCTCGCGCGAACGATTACAAAGGGCATTCATTCGTGCAAACCAGCTTCAATGAACCGCCCAATACGCTACTCGACCAAAAGACTCCAGCAAGATTAATCAGGAGAGCAACCAGGTCTGAACACACATTACAGCACAATACTCCAACAACTTCACTGGCTTCCGATACCTCCTCTCATGCTTTACAAACACAACTGTCTTGCTTTGTTTGCTATCAGCTTTAAAGTTCCATCTAACCTCTCTGTGTTTTTTAATCTACCTGCACCGTCTGTTTAGATCTCTCCGATCTCAGGAAGGTACCGTACCATCTTATTGACTGTCCAAAATTCAACTGCAAAACTAAAGACGACAGCTCATTCTCCGGCTCTATTCCTAAACAATGGAACGCTCTTCCTTCAGAGATCAGACATGCGAAAACCCTCGTCAACTTAAGTCCATCCTTACATCTTACCTTTTCATGGTCCATTTCACTGATAGTTCGAAAATATTATGCTGCTGCTGCTGCGCCCTCGTTGTTTCAAAGGTGTGTATGTTTTGTGTTAGTGCTACCAAAGAATTTACTATACAGGGACTTGCGAAATATGAATGCCATGTGATTTGACTGACTGATTAAATAATTATAAGGTTCGCTCACCCGAAGCACGCGTCTTTGTCAGCAGCACGATGACAAGGCAGGCGACCGAGAGTTTCTGCACCCACTGAGCCATCGTGAACCCTGCAAAACTCCATGGTATACAGAGCGGGTAATAAATAATGAAACGGAAATCGACAGGAACATAATCGTAGACGTAAGCAGGAGACATGTAATCAAGTAGCCCAGTAAATGTCATTACAACTTTCCGCCTTCGAAGACAAGGTGATGCACAATAAAATACAGATTTATAAGTCCTTCTCTTCTCCTTGGACGGGAACTGCTATTACTACTACTACTGCTGCTGCTGCTGCTGCTGATGATGATGATGATGATGATGATGATGGTGATCTGTTACTGCTTCTACTGACGCTGCTGCTGTTACAGTTGCTGCTGCTGCTGCTGCTTCTGCTCCTCCTCCTCCTCCTCCTGCTGCTGCTAGGTCGCAACACGGGTGTATGTGTGTGTGTGTGTGTGTGTGTGTGTGTGTGGAGGGGGGTACCTGCTATGTCCACTGAGCAAGACATCTTACTTGTAAACACACATGCTCTGCGTCTCAACACTACTGTGTGTGTGTGTGTGTGTGTGTGTGTGTGTGTGTGTGTGTGTGTGTGTGTGTGTGTGTGTGTGTGTGTGTGTGTGTTGTTGTTGTTGTTGTTGTTGTAAAGTGCCCTCTGCTCTCACCTTGTGCGCTAGATGGGCGGTCTAGAAAACATTCTTCTTCTTCTTCTTCTTTTTAATGTTAATGCCAATCGCAGTTAGAGTTTACTTTCGATACCTACACTATTTAAGCTTTAAATCAGCTGCCCGTGCTAACTACTACCAAAGCTTTATTTAACTTCGATACTGTCTCCCCACATTTACACCCCCCTCCTCCTCCTCCTCCGTG
>OY757551.1:18619279-18635934 GCA_963584105.1 Alviniconcha strummeri
AGAAGGAGGGGGCACACCATTCAAGCCTGGAAGAACAAGGGAGGAACGTAAAATTCGTTCTTTTTGTGTGTGTTGTTTTTGTTTTTGTTGTTGTTGTTTGTTTTGTTTTTTAACTTGAGTAGTGTTCACGCGCCCTTACAGGCGTTGTTGCATCTGCTCTGCTAATTATTGCAAATTTCGCTTGATTAGTCTCCTGGTTTGATTAGTTGACGTGATAGCATTGTTCCTCGTGATGTGGCCGTTATCGTGGTACCAGTTTTGTGTGTCACTTCCACTGGAAGTGAGGACAGTTGGTCTTGTTCTGTTTCTACAAGTCCTGACTCTACTCTCTGTTTTACACTGCTTGCCGCCAGCCGGTCGTGTTGAGCCTGTGTTCAGTGACAGCGTGTTCACTGCAGCCGTGCGTCGCAACAACCGTGAGCTACACAAAACAGAGAAGAAAGTGTTGTTTGCCACCTGTGCCGCCCCTGTCCCCCGCTACACTCGACATGACCTTCTGTCTCTGGAAACCGCTGCCGCACCTCCCCCCTTCCTCTCCCCCCAGCTGATCGCACGTCTATCACATCTCGGCATTGCGAGAAACGTGCCCAGAAAGCCACGCCGATCGAGAAGAGGAGGAAAGAATGAACGGAGGAAGATCAAAGTGATCGTCGGTTTTCGTGATCAACTTTCATCCGATTCTTCCAGCTCTCCAGCCCCATGTCAACACATCACTTCCGTACCACCTTCCTCTCCACCCAGTGACCATGACGACCTCTCAGCCTCCTCGCTCAGCGCTCCGCTGCGTCCCCCTCACAAACAGCTGCTTCACATTCCCCTTAGTTCTTCCTCAGCCGAAAACACACTCCTTGTCTGCCTCTTCAATGCAAGATCCGTCGGCACTTCCAGGAGGAGGTCCGACATATCCACCTTCATTCAGGACAACAACGTCGACATCATGCTGCTGACGGAGACCTGGCTGCGCCCTGCCGGTGACGAGGCCAAGATCGCCGACCTAGCTCCGCCTGGATACTCGGTTCTCTCCTTCCCCCGCTCAAGGGGGGTCCGGCGCAAAAGGCGGGGGCATCGCCTTCGTCATAAGGGACTCTCTTAAGCCGCATGTTGCTACCACTTCGTCCTTTCCCGTTCATCACCCCTGCTTTGAAACCGCTCGGATGACCCTAACATACAACAAGCAACTAACCAACTTGTTCTGTATCTACCGCCCTCCACCCAGCAAAAAGAACAAATTCTCTGACTCCATGTTTTTCGATCAGTTTTCCGACTTCCTTGAACACTCCGACAGTCTGCCTGGCAAAACACTCCTTATGGGTGACTTTAACTTTCATTTTGAAAACGTAGAAAACAAGAACTCCAGAAAACTACACGATATCATAGACATGTTTAACCTAACCCAGTCCGTTTCTGAACCTACTCACAACCAAGGCCATCTGCTCGACTTAGTGTTTTCCAAGCAAAGTGATAACATCCTCACTTCTACAAAATTACACCATGGACTAACATCTGACCACACAGCCATCTTGTGCAAACTTGATGTATCTGTTCCTGTACAAAAACCTAAAACGTTTTCGTACCGATGCCTTATCTGTTCCTGTACAAAAACCTAAAACGTTTTCGTACCGATGCCTCAAAAAGATTGACACCGGCGCCTTTGAACAAGATCTCTCTCACGCTGTCTCACAAGTCAGTTCTATCAGTGACTACAATAACCATCTCTGTTCTGTCCTTGACAAGCACGCCCCTCTCTGCCGTTGCACAGTCCGTACAAGGAAGCCGACGCCCTGGTTCAGCAGTATTGCGGAGCAGTTCTGTGAGCTGAAACGGGAGCGTCGGCAGGCGGAGAGACGATGGCTCAAATCTAAGCTCACCGTCCACAAACAGATATACGACTCCATTAAACAGATAGTAACAAACCTTGTAGATAAAGCCAAACAAGCCTACTACTCTGCTAAGATTCAGTCTAGCACAACCTGTAAACAGCCCTTTCAAAACTTCAACACCATCATCGGCAAAAGCAGATCTTCACCTCTTCCTTCAACATTTGACTCTGACGACCTTCCGAATGTCTTTTCTGATTACTTCACAGAGAAAATCCGCACCATCAGAAACAATTTTCCTCCTCCAAACCCAACTGCTTGCCCTGATACCTCTTTCGCTGGAAATCCCTTGCTAACTTTTGAGCCTGTCACTGATGAATTTGTCTTAAAAATAATCAACAGTGCATCTGCCAAGTCTTCCCACCACGCTTCTTTATGAAAACCTTGGCATCCTCTTGCCGACCATCACGAACATCATCAACACATCTCTTACCACTGGCATTGTACCACCTGATCTGAAGACAGCCATCGTCAAACCTCTGTTGAAAAAGCCATCACTTGACAAAAACCTTTTGAAAAACTACCGTCCCGTTTCTAACCTACCTTTTCTGTCCAAAATTCTTGAAAAAGTCGTTCTCCACAAACTTCTCTCCCATCTCCAAGAAAACAACCTCAGCAATCCCTTTCAGTCAGCCTATCGAGCAGGATGCAGCACTGAGACCGTTTTGTTACGTATTGTAAACGATATTCTTTCCGCTCTGGACAATGACAACATTTCTGTTCTTCTTTTGTTGGATCTTTCTGCCGCTTTTGACACTCTTGACCACCAAATTCTCCTCTCCCGCCTGAACTCTGTTTTTGGCATTCAGTCTACTGCTCTCCAGTGGTTTCAGACATACCTCTCAGACAGGTATCAGTCCACTTCAGTCAATAACTCGTCTTCGTCACCATCACAGCTCATGTACGGTGTACCTCAGGGCTCAGTACTGGGGCCCATTCTCTTCGTCCTGTACACTACGCCTCTCTCCGATATCATAGCTAACCACTCTGTAAACCAACAGCTTTTTGCAGATGACACACAGCTCCAGAAATCCGCTCCTCTCAATGAAGTGACCAACCTCACCAAAGAACTCAATGCATACTCTCACACCATCCCCTTCTCTGATTCTGCCAGGAACCTTGGATTCATTCTTGACTCAAAACTGTCCATGAAGAAGCACATCATAAAAATCTGCCAAACTGCTTATTTCGAGCTTAAACGCATTAGTTCAATCCGCAGGTTTCTCACTGAAGACGCAACCAAGACTCTTGTTACTTCCTAAATCCTTTCACGGCTTGACTACTGCAACTGTCTCCTTATGGGTACACCTAATTCTGTCATCCAACCTCTCCAGAAAATTCAGAACTTTGCTGCAAGACTTGTTCTCTTGGCACCCCGTCATCACCACGCAACACCTCTCCTGGAAAAACTGCACTGGCTTCCCATTTCAGAACGTATTAAGTGTAAAGTCGCTTGTATGTGTTTCAGTGCTATAAATGGTTCTGGTCCGGCTTACCTCTCAGAACTGCTGCATGTCTACACTCCATCTCGTACACTACGCTCTTCTTCTGACACCCGCATCCTGGAAATCCAACAATACAAACGCAAGACTCATGGCTTCCGCACTTTCTCTTGCTTTGGACCCCACATCTGGAATTCAATCCCACAAGACCTTAGACACTGCGCAACCCTGTCATCTTTTAAAGCCAAACTGAAAACCTTCCTCTTCTCACAGTATTTCCATCCTAACTAATATCAGTACCCAGTTTCTGCTACAGTCAGTGTGTGTGTGTGTGTGTGTGTGTGTGTGTGTGTGTGTGTGTGTGTGTGTGTGTGTGTGTGTGTGTGTGTGTGTGTGTGTGCGTGTTTGTAGTGCGTTTTTATTATTATTATTATTTTTATTTTTTAAATAATACTTTATGTAAATTGTTTTGGTAGGACTATGCTTTACATGTGTATAGAATATCATATTTAGGTTAATATGTATCATGTGAGCGCTCAGGGCATTGATGAGCGCATGATAAATGTACATTATTTTTATTAAAGAGAATAAGGAAAAAAGATTTAAAAAAACAAGCATAAAACAAAACAAAAAACAAGAAAACACAAAAATATTTAATAAAACGAGCAGAAAACAACAACAAAAACGAATAAGAGCGTAGCCGGCGGGTTGGGTTGTAAACTTTAAATTCAGTCAAGTAGCCACAAGCGGTTGAGTTGAGGCAGTTGTACCCAAAAAAGCTGGAGTTTCTACTGTATTTGTAAATCACTGGACACGTTCTTCTTCATTTTTTTAATATTTTGTATTTAATGTCTTTTCACATAAGTGATATTAGACTGATCTTAGAATTGACATGCTAACAGTATGTAGCAGTAAATTGCACCAATAGAAATTTATGTTAAAAAAAAAAAAAAAAAAAAAAAAAGCATTGGGCACATGTCAAGGACGATGAGAAGAGATATCGCCACATGTATGTGTGTGTGTGTGTGTGTGTGTGTGTGTGTGTGTGTGTGTGTGTGTGTGTGTGTGTGTGTGTGTGTGTGTGTGTGTGTGTGTGTTTTAGCAGATTGTGCTACAAAATTGCCGTCAGCTCCACGTATGTTTTATCTGTCCTAAGATCTATTAATTAGGCAACACATAGAAAAAGATGTGCCAATGAAAGCAGATCTAAAGAGTATGTTGGGGAATAAAACCGAATATTGAATATTTTACTATACATCAGAAAGTTACAGTATTTATAGTTGTGTTGCGATCAGACACATTTTGCTGTCCGCTGAAATAATAGAGAAAGAGAGAGAGAGAGAGAGAGAGAGAGAGAGAGAGAGAGAGAGAGAGAGAGAGAGAGAGAGAGAGACAGAGACAGAGACAGAGACAGAGAGAGAGACAGAGAGAGACAGAGACAGACAGAGACAGACAGACAGACAGACAGACAGGCAGGCAGACAGAGAAAGAAAAAGAGAGACAGAAACAGAGAAACAATTACAAATTTGAAAGAAGGAAAAGATTTTTAATGTTTTTAATGCACACACACACAAACAAGCAAGCAAACAAACAAAATAATAATCTGAAACCCAAACAACACACACACGCGCGCGCGCGTGCACACCACACACACACACACACACACACACACACACACACACACACACACACACACACGCATGCACGCACGCACGCACGCACGCACGCACGCACGCACGCACGCACGCACACACACACACACACACACACACACACGTAACATATACACACGTGAAACTGAGGTTCTAACAAGGATCAAATCAAGAAAAGAAAAAAGTCCGTGGGTTTTGTAGCTGTTAAATGTACTAGCCCTCTCAGATCTGGAAAAAAAAAACAAAAACAAAACTCACTTTTTTTTTTTTTTTTTTTTTTTCATGATTTCTTTGTTGCATTATTATTTTACGGACAGAAGAGACAGTGGCTGTGGCGATCGATCTCGAAGATGCATACAACAGGGTCCAGTTCAAGCTGCTGATGGACCTGGTCATGCAGTATGTAGTCAGCTTAACAATGACCCGGTGGATTTCAGGAGCGCTCCTGGAGAGAACAGTGGTTGTATGCAGCTTGGAAACTGGAGCTCTGCTCTTCATTTTCAGAATGGGCCTACCACAAGGATCACCGCTCTCACCGGTCCTCTTCTATGTATACACATAGGCCTGGCGAATCTGAACCAAAATGGACCCAGCAAGATTCTCACATTGGCAGATGACGGGCTCATATAACATCAAGGGACTCCAAGGAGGCAGCCGAAGCAGTGCAACAGCAGCTGGATTGCGTGTCCCAGTGGTGTCACAACATCAATCCAGACAAGGCACAGACATTGTGGTGCTCTCTTGACAACAGAGCAGCAGGCAAAACAAGTCCTCTGAGATACATGGGATCCACTTTGACAGAATACTGACCTACAGAAAAGATGTGGAAACAACAGGACTGAAGCACAAGAAACGCCAGTCAGTCCTGAAGGCTATGGCTGCGATGGCTATTGAAGAACGCCACCACTTTCTACTGTATCAAAGTGTGGTGCTCAGGGTCATTGACTAAGGACTAGGCCTCACAACAATGGCACAGACAGAGGACTTATCACTACAAACAGGCAAAACGGAATCGCAGATCAGGATTCTCGTTCATCTCGCTGATGGCTCAGTCACCATAGACCAGTCAGGGCGGGGCTTCGCTGTCAAGCAAGGTGCGACCATCATCCATGATGTCAGTAGTGATTCCCAGTCTATTTTTAGACAATGGCTTTTTCAAAAGGGCCAAAAATAATAAGAAATATTCATGCCCAAAATTAAAAAAATCAAAAGCAAAATAGCCAACCATGCGTTATTTAGCCTGTAAAAACCAAGAAGAAGAAAAAATGAGAAAAGAACTAATTCTTTTAATAATCAATGAAAAGAGAGAGAGAGAGAGAGAGAGAGAGAGAGAGAGAGAGAGAGAGAGAGAGAGAGAGAGAGAGAGAGAGAGAGAGAGAGTAATGTTGAGACGCAGAGCATGTGTGTTTACAAGTAAGATGTCTTGCTCAATGGACATAGCAGGTACCCCCACCCCCTCCCCAGACACACACCCGTGTTTCGACCTAGTAGTAGTAGGAGGAGTAGGAGTAGCAGCAGCAACTGTAGCCGCAGCAGCGTCAGTAGTAGCAGTAACAGATCAGCAGCAGCAGCAGCAGCAGCAGTAGTAGTAGTAGCAGTTCCCGTCCAAGGAGAAGAGGACTTATAAATCTATATTTTATTGTGCATCACCTTGTCTTCGAAGGCGGAAAGTTGTAAAGACATTTACTGGGCTACTTGATTACATGTCGCCTGCTTACGTCTACGATTATGTTCCTGTCGATTTCCGTTTGATTATTTATTACCCGCTCAAGGTGTTTTGCAGGGTTCACGATGGCTCAGTGGGTGCAGAAACTCTCGGTCGCCTGCCTTGTCATCGTGCTGCTGACAAAGACGTGTGCTTCGGGTGAGTGAACCTTATAATTATTTAATCAGTCAGTCAAATCACATGGCATTCATATTTCGCAAGTCCCTGTATAGTAAATTCTTTGGTGGCACTAACACAAAACATACACACCTTTGAAACAACGAGGGCGCAGCAGCAGCAGCATAATGTTTTGGAACTATCAGTGAAATGGACCATGAAAAGGTAAGATGTAAGGATGGACTTAAGTTGACGAGGGTTTTCGCATGTCTGATCTCTGAAGGGAGAGAGTTCATTGTTTAGGAATAGAGCAGCAGAATGAGCTGTCGTCTTTAGTTTTGCAGTTGAATTTTGGGACAGTCATAAGATGGTACGGTACCTTCCTGGGATCGGGGAGATCTAGACAAACGGTGCATGTAGATTTAGAAACACAGGGAGATTAGATATAACGTTAAAGCTGATAGCAAACAAAGCAAGACAGTTGTGTTTGTAAAGCATGAGAGGAGGTATCGGAAGCCAGTGAAGTTGTTGGAGTATTGTACTGCAATGTGTGTTCAGACCTGGTTGCTCTCCAGATTAATCTTGCTTCCCCGTTGTGAATGTGCTGGAGTCTTTTCAGCGAGTAGCCTTTTGGGCGGTTCAGTGAAGCTGGTTTTCACGAGTGAATGCCTTTTGTAATCGTTCGCGCAAGAAGTTGCGAGAGGTCGCAACGTCACTTCCGGGCCAATTTCTGAGTAGGCGTTGCTTCACGCTGTGCATAACAATGCAAAAATTACCTGTGAAAGGGGATGGATGGTGGGAAAAAAGTGTCTTTGCATCGTTTTTTGGCTGACCAGAAGATCGCGATTTTGTTGATAAAATGCGTTTTGGGGCACCGTATAGCACGAGCATGAAGTTATTGCTTGTTGCCAGACACATTTTGACTACGGGCCTCCAAAAATGCCTTTAAAGTAGGCAGTGTAAAATTTGCAAATTTACTGTCACCGCCTTCCATTGTGAAGTAAATACACACCGGAAGTAAAAGCAGCTAAGGGACTTAAGCGATGCCGGGCAAAAGTCAAGGCAGTTAACAACCCCGCCTGAACCGCCCAACAGCGGAATGCCGGCTAACAGAACTGCGGTAGTCTGGGAGAGAAAGGACAATCAGAGAAGTGACATATTTCGTTGTTCCGTCAATATCAGAAAACGGCGAGTGCAGTCGATGCGTTGGAGCTCTCGGAATGTATCTCTGGAGACGTGGTTAATTTCATTAGACGTTTTGACATGATTATTGTTTGGCTTAGGAGACAGTTTGCCTGCGCCTGTCCACTTTCCTCAGGTTAGAGTCTCCGATAAGGAGGTTGCGTACAGTTTCTTGTGGAAGACGGAGAGGGCGTATCTCTTTCTCGCGTGGCGAGTCGTTATCCTGCTGCTTCTGTGACGATGGCGGGCACTCTTGTTCGGACGGAGATGGATCCTGTGCCGAAGCCGAGAGTAACTCCTTTGCTTGAGACTCAGCAGATTCGCGAATGGTTTGCCGCATTTGGTCAAGGGAAGGGCGCGTGTCAGTCGCACTCGCTTTCGTTGCTGCATACTCGTTTACGTAGAGACTGCTGTTGTCATGCTCAGATTTCTGTCGACTGAGCAGGTCGTGGTGCTTTTGTACTTTTTAACAAGCTCCAGCAACTGTGCGTTCTCAGTTTGTATGCCTTCCAATTTAGAACCAAAGTACGCACAGACTGCCTTGACCTTTCCGTCGAAGTGGGCCTGAAAGTCCCGTTTCTTTTCCCCGACAAAGCCATAGAGCACAGGAAAGCACTGACACGGGTACACGTTGTGGGTTCCACTGCATAACGATGCAGGTTGTTGTCGACCGGCGAGCAAGCTGCAGTACGCGGAGAGTCGACGTTGTTGACGACTTGGGGAGCAGCGGGATAATTCACCAACTCGTCGCTAGCAGTGGCTGCCTCCACTTCGGTCGCAGCTGTCTCAGCATCGGTGTCGGTTGTCTCGACATTGTTGGTAGTCACAGTTGTCTGAGTCACAGATGTTCCGACGTTGCTGACACTTTTCTCAGTGTTAGTCATAGCCATCTTAACGTCGGTCGTGGGTGTCCCGATGTCAGTCTTGGATGTCTCGAGGTCAGGCATAGTTGTCTCAACGTCAGTCGTGGTTGTCTCAACACCGGTCGGAGTTGTTTCAGTGTCTGTCATGGTTTCCTCACTGTCGGTCGTTTTCTTAACGTCGGTGGAATTTTCGTCGACGATAGTCTTGGGTGTCCCGACATCAGTCGTCGATGGAGACACAGAATGGGGTGGTGGGGGGGGGGGGGGGGGGGGGATTAGCAGGATCGGTCTAGAGTTTTAAGGAAAGTCGGATTGGTTTATGCCCATTTCTTGTATCGCTTTGCAGGCAGTCGGTTCGTAGCGAGCATAGAGATTGATGCTGACTAAACAGATGCCGACGACTTACAATCGCCACGCATGACGGATTTGGTAGAGGAGGTATGCAGTTTCTTGTTTTATTTCTAACTCACTCTGATATGAATCTGAGCAAAACCTAGCAGTACAGCAGCGTTAAATGCTACTATTAACTCTGGACAGCACGACACACTGTGTTAAAGGTGTCTGGATATAACACTGGACAGCATATTGTGGTAAAGGTTCTTGGCTGTAACACTGGACATAGTAAATAGTTTGGGTCGTGTAGAACTTTTCACATTGTGTGTTTAATAGTTTGGGTCGTGTAGAACTCTTTCACACTGTGTGGTTAATAGTTTGGGTCGTGTAAGACTCTTTCACACTGTGTGGTTAATAGTTTGGGTCGTATAGAACTCTTTCACACTGTGTGGTTAATAGTTTGGGTCGTGTAGGACTCTTTCACACTGTATGGTTAATAGCTTGGATCGTGTAGGGCTCTTTCACACTGTGTGGTTAATAGTTTGGGTCGTCACTCTTTCACACTGTGTGGTTAATAGTTTGGGTCGTGTAGGACTTTTTCACACTGTGTGGTTAATAGTTTGGGTCGTATAGAAATCTTTCACAATCTGTAATACTGATGATGATTTTTTTTCTTTTAGCTGAACAGGCTCTTTGGGCATCTGGAGGGTTTCGTGAAATTGGAACTGGAATCTGTTGAGTAACTCCCGCAATGGACACTATCTCCCTGTCTGTTTGTTTGAATGTGATCTCTCCCCGTCTCCCTCTCTCCTTCTGTCTGTCTGTATATATATATATATATTGTTCTATGGCAAGTTGAGTAAGCATGTGAATGGCTTACTGGTGAGCCAGAGCTTCCACTAGACCGGCATGTGCCGGTTTTTACCGGTAAATGTTGCCTCAATACCGGTAAATTTTTTAGTTGCCGGTTCCAAGTACCGGCTGAAACTGAGCGTTTTGTGTGACTTTCTAGAGATCATACTCTGTACCCTGGGTCCTGAAGCAAGTGGAAACTCCCGCTAAACAAGATCACTTCTGGTGACGTTCAGCAAGGAAAACAGTCAACGTGAAAACTTTCACTGCCATTGGCAACAAAACTGGGTTTGATTACAGTCTGTAAAGGGTGAGTCGTCAACTGCTACAAGATCAATTGTTTTTCCCACATCAGCACGGAAGAACGTTCGTGTCGTTACTCGGAAACTAGATCTAGATCAAACGTCAGTAGCGCCTACACATGCTGAAAAACATTGATAAAACTAACCTTTTCAACAGAAAGACCGTACCGGTTGACTGACGGTTGGTACCGGAATATTTCTTTGTTGCCGGTACCGCGTACCGATAGTCTCAACAGTCTAGCGGAGGCTCTGTGAGCTGAGCCTGATATGTTCACGGCTGGATGATTTGGCAAATGCTGGATTGGGTGAGTTGTCTTCTTTACGACCGCCAAAGCCGACTTCCTTGTGGCCAACGGAGTTAATTGGCATTTTATGGATGGATGGGTTAACATGTTTATGACCGATGGATGTGTTCATGGATGGATGTATGATTGGCATGTGTATGGCCGGCTGAGTTGGCATTCATTGTTGGGTATTTGACACTGGTTTGATCGGTAGATATGTTCATGGTTGTGTGGGTTGACCTGTTTATTATAGGGTGTGCTAACATATTTAATGTTGGGTGGGTTGACGTGTATGTGGTTGGGTCAGTTGTTTGTTTTCGGCCGAGCGAGTTGTCTTGCTCGAATTAACTGGCATTTTAGGTCTGGGTGGTTGACAAGCTTATGGTTGGGTGGGTTGACATGGGTGAGGTGGTTTCTTTGATCCTCCGTTGAACTGGTTTGCTGATGGCCGAGGGAGGTAACTGGCATATTTATGTTTATAGCTGTGTAGGATGACTTGTTTATAGGGTATATGTTTTATTGCCGGGGAAATATTTGTGTGGCTGGGCAGGTTGACCTGTTTTTGAATGGGTGTTATTTTGATGGCCTAATGGATTGAGATATTTATTGTTGGGGGTACATTGATGGGTGGGTGGGTTGATTTGTGTATGATTGGATTTGTTGTCATGTTGGTTGGGTTGACATGTGTATAGCTGGGAGGTCTGATATGATTATCGCTACGTGGGTTGACCTGATTATTTCTAGGTGGGTTGATATGATTTGGCTAGGTAGGTTAAAATGGTTATGGCTAGGTGGGTAGATAGGTTATGGCTGGGCGGATAGTATGGTTATCGCTGGGTGAGTTGACATGATTTTCGCTCTGTCCATTGACGTGTTTATGGGTCGCTGGATTGTCATGTTAATGATTGACCGGGTTGACACGCTTCTGGCTGGCTGGTTAACATAACCGCGTTTGTTGATAATTATGTTTGTGGCTGGGTGGATGAACATGCGTATGGCTTGGTAGGTTGAAATATCTAACCTTGCGGTTAACATCTACGCGGAAATACTAGAGCAGTGCAGAAGTATAAATCACAACGTTGCCAGTTGGTTATCTTCCGTTCGATGTGTGAATAAGCGAGTCATACTTATTGCTCATGCAGGCCCGCGAATTGCAACCTTGTCGCTCGTGCCATCGTGACCGTCACATCCAACGTAAGCGTCGATGACAACAACCTACTGGAGACACTGCACTGTTCCCCAGTCACCATTGGAGGAGAGATCTACAGTGTCTATGATGCTGTCTACTCTACCGTAGGTGCGTTCACTTGATGCTCTTCTCTTGGGTACAGTTTTGAATGCTGCTAGTTAATGTTTGTTTGATTATGGGGCTTTCACTCCCGTGGCGAAAGTGTGCGCCGGTACCATCAGTATTATAGCCAGACCGTTTGTAGGGGGAATATGAACGTGGGCGTTTTCTCGTGTGTAATTTTCTATACTAGTTGGAATCTTTCAAATTTGGCACGATGATACACTAGCATTGTCCGAAGTGTGTTTCGTGTTCAAACACACAATTACTGTTATGATATACAGTAATACACTGCTGCGCATTTACACCAGATTTGTATAATGAAGTATACAAACAGCAGGTACATGTTTATTTGCGCTTTTACTAACGCTGTACAACGAGATGGATGTAATGGTTCTTTGCACACTTCCATGTGATGCTCGCAAATTCTAATGACGTATAACAATGTGAGCACATAGAAACGCTGGAAAACAATCTAATGCTCCATAGCGAAAAGGATGTAATGCTTCGTTGCTTAATTAGACGTAGATCAAACTAACTCTAATTACGTGTAACAGTGTAAATATATACAGTGCTACACGTTTACATTAAAGCCTGAAAAGGAGGGGGCTGTATTACACACTTTGTTACAACAGAGACAGGAACGTGCCTTTCCTGTGGCCCACACGCCGCATGCGAACAGCAGAGGTGTGTGTGTCCACCAGGCACGAAAGGCGACCTCTACCTGTATTGTGCCCCTCAAGGTAAACACCACAGCCTTCATCTCATGCGTGTCCCGCAAGGTAAACACCACAGCCTTCATCTCATGCGTGTCCACCAAGGTAAACACCACAGCCTTCATTTCATGTGTATCCCACAAGGTAAACAACACAACCCAACCACAGCCTTCATCTCATGTGTGTCCACTAAGGTAAACACCACAGCCTTCATTTCATGTGTATCCCACAAGGTAAACAACACAACCCCACCACAGCCTTCATCTCATGTGTGTCCACTAAGGTAAACATCACAGCCTTTATCTCATGTGTGTCCAACTGCAAAGACAGGGTGGTGTCCTTCACCCCCCCCCCCCACCCACTCAATCTGGTGATGGGTATGATTGTTACCATTGCTGTTACTGTCGTCAGTGTTGTTGTCGCTGTTGTATTGTTATTGCAATTTGGATTGGGTCGGGGAGTGGGGGAAGGGGGGGGGGGGAGCCGTAAATTAATTTTTCGTCACTTTTGTTGTTGTCAGTATTGCTATTGACGCTGTTGTTATGACGATTGTCATCAGTATTGCTTTTGTCATTGTTGTCGTTGTTGCCTTTGTCAAGATTGATGTTGTGGTCAGTATCGGTGTCGTCATTCTTGTTGTTGCTGTTTGTTGTTGTTGTTGTTTTTGTCGCTCGTGTTGCTGTTGTGGTCCCAGGTTTTGTCAATAGTGTTACTACATTTGTCGTTGTCACTGATGTTGGTGTCATCCCTGCTGTTGCGACTGTAGTTGTTGTCTACATTGTAGCCACAGGTTTTGTTGCCGCCCTTGTTGCCGTTCCTGTTGTTGATGTTGTTGGTCATATTGATGCTGTCATTGTTGTTATTGTTGATGCTGTCCATATTGTTGCTACATTTGTCGCCGTCACTTTTATTGTTGTCGCTTGTCATGTTGCCGTTCCTGATATCGTCAACGTTGTTGTCATAGCTGTTACTGTAAGCCATTTTGTTGCTGCAGTTGTCGTTGGCATCTTGCAGTTATCCGTGTTGTTGTCGTCCTTGTTGGTGGTATCATTACTATGATCCGTATAGTTGTTGCTGTTGTTGTTGTTGTTCAGCTGGTAGCCCACGGCACCAATTTCTCTTTTCCTTTTAGAACTGTCTCTGTGTGTGGTTGGTGGGGATCAACAACTGCTCACCTTCGACGGCCGACAAGGTTACGTTCCCTCACCATGCACCTAATCTGCGGCCTACTTGAGCCCGAGTGTAACCCCCAAATGCGGAGTAATGCAGCATTCACACAATCAAACCCGTTGCACATGCAAGCCCCAATATAGTTGTGCGGCAGTGCCTTTCGCCCCTTTGTTTATCAGAGTCGAAAACATCACTTTTCATTGGTGATCAACCCACCACAGGCAGACAGAAACACACACACACACACAAACACACACACACACACACACACACACACACACGCACGCACGCACGCACGCACGCACGCACGCACGCACGCACGCACGCACGCACGCACGCACGCACACACCCCGCCCCCACACACACACACACACGCACGCACGCACGACACACGTACGCATGCACCCCCTCCCTCACACACACACACACACACACACACACACACACACACACACACACACACACACACAGAGGAGTGAGCTGAGTCTATACAGACATTAGATCCACAGCTGTCATTGCCGCGGATATGAATCGCCCAAGTAGAGCTTGACCTTTCTCTTCGTTGGTCGTCAACTTTGTTCCATTAGTGTCTGCTATGTCCGGGTTTGTTTTGGTCCGATCATTCACTTCCATTTGTTGGTAGATTTGCCAGAACTGTGTCAGCGTTGTTTCTGTACTGAACTCGTCACAGAAGCATTTCCATTTTGCTTCTTTTGCTTCCAGTGCGGCTGATGGTATGCAGGATATCGGGGCGCGGTACCAGAGACAGGGTTTCTCCCAGCAAGCAGATGACCTGATTCTGGCATCCTGGAGACCGGCGACTCAGGCGGCTTACAAGCGTTACATTGCTAAATGGAAAAGCTACGCCCTGCGAAACAAGGTCGCGGTCAATTCACCCTCAACTATAGAGGTCGCGAACTTTATCGCAGAACTGTTTCGGTGTGGAGCGAGTCACAGTGCGATAAACTCGGCTAGGAGCGCCCTGTCCGCCTATCTTCCGTTGAGAGATGGTTTTTCTGTGGGTAGTCACCCAGACACTTGTAGTTTAGTGAAGGGTGCTTTCGAAGAAAGACCTTCGATGCCCAAATACTCCAGTACATGGGATGTAAAAACTGTTAGACTACTTAGATGTATTGTCTCCTATGGAGAATCTGACTTTGAAAGAACTGACACTAAAAACATGCATGCTACTTTCATTAGTTACAGGTCAAAGGGGTCACGCCCTCTACTCCCTCAGTGTGAATGATGTGAAGATGGAGGAAAACAAGTATATACTATTTTTTTCTCAGAAATAGAAAACTCCAAGACCAGGCTCATACCCAGAGCCAGCAGAAATAAGAACTTTCCCAGACAACATCAGACTGTGTCTTATAGCTCATCTGAAACATTATTTGAGTAGGACCGAGAAGCTTAGGAAATGCAATCGGCTGTTTATTAGTTACACGAAACCTCACTTGCCAGTTGGGAGACAAACATTTTCTCGCTGGATCAAATCAGTACTTGCGAGTGGAGGAATAGACACGGACATATACTCTGCTCACTCAACGAGAGCAGCGAGCACGAGTGCCGCAGCTAGTGCTGGTGTTTCACTTAAAGTCATTCTTAAAGCTGCTGCTTGGTCAGGTGAACACATTTTTCATAACTTTTACAGAAGGCGATTGGAGCCAAACTTTAGTCAAAAAGTGCTTGATGGGTTTCTGAACAAACATAAATGATTGCATATTGTTTGAAAAGAAATGATCTTGTGTGCAAATTATACAACAATTTGTACTGGAACCATATGAGACATTTCTCACGTGTAGTCCTGATTTTTTTATTTTTTTTTTTATCGAAGACTGCCTTTGTATCAGTTTCAACAGCAAGGACTTTGCTCCATTTTTCTATGCACTTTGGTGTCTCACTAGTCTTTACAAGGCATGAATAAATATCTTTAACACTAGATTTGTACAAATATCCCCACACAAATGCATCACCAACAACAAAATTCTCTTTTACATCCAAACCCAATCTTCTTTGATAACATTTGACTGCAGTCAGTATCACTTCATGCAACAAAAAATCAGTCAATTAATGGACATAATTTCATTTTCACTTTCTAACCTTGTCTCTTCCTTCTTTTTTAAAGGAAGCATAAAAGATACAACTACCTATAATCTTTAACAGGATCATCAAAAAAAAAAAAAAATTCTTCCTCAACTATTTTATGTATATTATTTCTATCATACACAGGAACAGCATATTGTTTCTTCAAATCCAAAATCACCTGTTTTATCAGGTTTACAAATGTCATGTCTCGAAGAAGTGAATTGTTAAATTTCCACAGGGGGAGGCGCCTTTTAACAATACCAGTTTTAAAACCAATACAAAGAAGTGAATGATCAGAAAATATCCAGTAATATCAGCACTAGTAATATCCAGACCAAGCACCTCAGACACAAGAAGATAATCTAACCCACTTCTTTGTGTACTGTTAAAGCGTCTCCAGCTATACTTTCTAGTGTCCTTATGTAAAGTTCTGTAGACATCAACCAGGTCATAACTGTTCATAAAATCATTGATTGTTTTCCTACTTCAAGCACGATACACACTGGATGGCTGATTACTATCAGGTTTGGGGTTTAATGCTACATTCCAATCACCCCCAATGACAATTAGTTCATTATCCATGGACACAATTTCATTTATTACTTCATCAATGTTTCCAATGCTAGGTGCATATGAATTTGAAAGTGTCAAATGCTTATTCAACGTTTCAATATCAATCAAAATATAACCCCCTTCATCATCCTTCAAATATTATGTATTTTATTTTTAAACTTTGTTTTTAAAGAGAACAGCTACTCCTTTACTTGCACAGTCTGGCCAGCAGCCT
>OY757551.1:18638634-18651134 GCA_963584105.1 Alviniconcha strummeri
TTTAGTATATCACTTGTAGCTTTTCAATGGAACCCGTCTAAACGACCGTTGATTCAAATCAAATCCAAATTATTTTAAATGTTGAAGCATATAATTAATACCACATTATTCGTAATATAAATAAATCACTCTGTCACATATGTTTTCACTCTGTCACACACAGACAGAACTAAAAATAAATCAAACTGTTTTCACATTCAAACGACGCAGCATGAACGTTCGGTGGTAATACGAACCAGGGGAAGTAATGCTGCAGCAAAGTACCGAGTTAGAAAGTGAGTTTTCTCTCTTAGACTGTGGGAGACCAAAGATCGTAAGCTACGCAAAGGTAGTGCACGCAGGGATTTGGGGTGAAACGGAAGTCAAATGGCGCCACCAAGCAGCTGCATTGTACAGGATGGCGTCCAAACGGAAAGTTTGGCTTGTTGGTGGTACCGCTTGCAGCGCCATCAACTGCACTGACAGGCGATTCACGTGTCCCGGAACGAAGGAAGGAGCAAGGTAAGTGAGGTATTTTTATTTTTTGGTACGTTTTAGTCGACCTTTTGAACAGAAATTTACTGAAGCAATTCTGCACTTGGTCTGTATGACATCACACACTGTCGTCTTTCACGGCAGACGGATGCTTTGTACGCCGTACACACATTATAACCGTATTCTGATGTCTGGACTGTTTTCCTGTGGCGTGATTTATAAATGGGGATGTCAGGTGAACGAATTTTTAGTTGTTTGTAAACCATAAGGTTTGAATCAGGTCGCGTTGCCATCATCTTCGACCTAGATCTTTCAAATCTTCAACTAGATCTAGATCTGCACACTACCCACTATGTATACGAAAGCGCACCGCATAGCGTCTGAGAGAAAGCAAAGATCGCTAGCATACTTTTCAGAAATTTCTTCAGTTTTTGCGACAGATAGGCTTTTTAGTGTTACGTATGGCCCTTTTCTTGTTGTTGGTGTTTTTGTTTATAAAGGAGCTAGCAGGTGGTAATTATTCGGTATTATTATATGTAACCTGGTGTTGAAAAAATCTTAGATTTTTTTTCTTCGCCATAGTCTGTTGACTATAATAAATTATTTATGCATTTATTTATTTAGTGTGTTTACTGCTATCTTCATAAATAATTAGGTGAACTATTGATAACCCATACATTATTACGCCTAAGTGGCATCCATGACTGCTATCATGTGCTATCTCTGTCTCTACCCCCCCCTTTCTGTGCACTCATTTAGTTGCCTAATGTTTCTGTAAATGCTTTGACTGTTTCCATTGCAATGATGAATTCGTGTCACAGAATACACTACAGTCGAATCCATGCTGCCTTTTCATTTGTACATTTATTCTTTATGTTGTGTATCTGTTTTGACACCCTCTTTTTCTTGCCTATTTTCTGTGACTCTTTGGGGATCTTCTCTTTTCTTGCAACCACTGATCCAGTCTTCTGCTTATCCATTCTCTGCCGTTTCCTCTTGGAGTTCACACAACCATGCATTAAGCTTGACTTATTACATAAGTGACTCATAATGTTGTTAGGGCCTGCACACACACAAACACACACACACACACACACACACACATACACACACACACACACACACACACACACACACACACACAAACACACACACACACACGAACACAAACACACACACACACACACACACACACACACACACACACACACACACACACACACACACACACACACACACGCATGTCTCATGAATGCACGCACGCACGCACGCGCGCACGCACGCACGCACGCACGCACGCACGCACGCACACACACATACACACATAAACGACACCTTTAATTATTTACACATATCTAAACAGACCATAATGACTGGCTTTCTTCTGATCAGCATCGATCACTCATCGCTCTGAAACAGGCCCACCACACTAACCCATGTGACTGCACGAAACTGATCATGTGAAATCACAGGACCCGCAAGAAAAGAAAGAAAAAAGAAAGATACTGTTATATCTTTATGTGGGCGAACATATCAAACCGAAACAGTCATGTTGGGAGATATGTTTTATTCAGCAACGATCACCCTTGTTCCACCAGTAACATTAGTATTACATGGGTTACTTCCCTTGCATCCTCTATATAACATACATGTTTGTTTCACAATATATAACATCCCCTTTCTTTTGAGCAAATTCCTTTGATCCAAATTTACCAAATAAACCATACACTTAGCAAAACAATAAATTTACAACTGTTTCTTTCACCATGAAAAACTTTAAGGCTTTTCACTATGATCCATGTTCTTTCACACACAAAATTATTTTGTTTCTTACATCTGTTAAAAATTCTGTGGGCTTAAACTTATTGCCGCACATTTTAATAAACTGAATAATTTGAAACTTGTTGAATTCAATATTAATAACTTTAAATGTTCATATACTATGTGAAAACACTTCTAAACAATTAAAATGTAAAATCACATCATATAACTATCCTTATAGGAGTTCTTGTTTCAGTGTTTGTAAAAATAAAATCATATCACTTTCAAACACAACTAATTTAAATCAGAACTAAACTTCTTATGCATCTGCAATGTCTTTGCACCATAAACAGTTTTCAGAGTTCACTTTTCTTTAGTGACACACATTACTATTCGTAAACATTCTATCATGTAATATTTCGCAAATGTATGAAAATTCTGTACTTTCAAACTTATCTGTCTCTGTAGTGTAAAACACAATCACTTTGATCAAATACGCAATTGTTAATTTACAGGAAAATAATACTGATCAAACAGCTCTTCACTGTCCTACTTCAGTTCTTCATCACAATCACTAGACAACTGGTCACACGTGCCTGATTATGGTAGACCTTATGCGTCACCATCACGAAACCTAGCTGGAATTTTGACAACTCTGCCTGATCTGGTTTTCACCACATTTTCTTTTCTGACCATTTGGCTGTTGTCATCTGATTGTGATGGAGTCTGACCACTTGTTTGATTAGCCACACATTCTGTTTCACTCTGTGATGGAACAGTCACTGGCAAATCACTGTCTCTTGAGGCAACCACTGCGGGCCTCAGCATCCTCCTGTTTCTTCTGTACTGTTTACGCTCATCTCTGACTACATAGGATCTGGGAGTCGAGTGAGGAGTCACTTCAGCTCTCTTCCAGGTGTCCCCGAACTTCATCATGACTTGATCACCGGCTCGAAATGTCGACAGGTTTCCGCTTGCCTTCTTGTCAAAGCAGAATTTCTGCTTCTGCTGACGAGAGACCACTTCAGCGTGACGCTCCTTGGAATTGCCATGTCCTGGTTGTAGGAGTTTGGATGTTGTCGGTAACGTTGTCTTCAGCCGTCTGCCCAGGAACAGTTGAGCAGGAGAGAATCCAGTGTCTAGAGGACTGTTTCTGTAGTCAAGTAGTGCTTTGTAAGGATCTTTTGCCTTCACCAGTAAGCGTTTGACAGTTTGTACAGTTCTTTCTGCTTGCCCGTTTGCTTGCGGGTGGTAAGGACCGGATGTTGTGTGTTTGGTGTCGTAGTCCTTCATGAACTGAGCAAATTCCTCACAAGCAAACTGAGGTCCGTCATCAGATGTCAGCTCGTCGGGAATTCCATACCTAGAGATCTGACTCTTCATGTATGAAATAACGTTCTTGGCTGACAGATTGTCCAGTTTGGAGATTTCTGGCCACTTTGAGAAGTAGTCCACTATGAGCAGATAATGTTGGTTGTTGAACTCAAAAAGATCTGCTCCGACCTTCGCCCAAGGTCGTTCTGGAATCTCCATCGGAATCAGTGGCTCCTTTGCGTTTGCTCTCGAGTGTTCTGCACACAATGCGCAGGCTGCCACAGTCTCTTCTATGCGTGCAGACATTCCTGGCCAGAACAAGACTTGCCTTGTTCTATTCTTGCACTTGACGATACCCAGGTGTGTCTCGTGGATTTTCTCCAACATCTCCGATTGAAGTGTTTTGGGTACTATGATCTTATCTCCCTTGAACAGCAAACCGTCCAGACAGGTGAGTTCATCTCTGTAAGACCAGTACTGTCTGACAGCTGGAGATACATCTTCTCTGTTGTCGGGCCATCCTTTGAGAATCACACTGCTCAGGGCTTTCAGTTCCAAGTCTTTTGCCGTTTCTCGTTGGAACTGTGCGTACTTTTCTGGTGAGATGGGTAAATACGACTTGGGGTTGATCGCATTTATCTCTGTCTCTGAGACCAGTTGCTCTTTTGTCTCTTGGAGGTACGATCGACTCAGAGTGTCAGCGACATACAAGTACTTTCCTGGCTTGTAGGTCACTTGCAGGTCATACTTCTGTAGTTGCAGCAGAAAGCGTTGGAGTCTCGCTGGCGCTTGATGTAGCGGCTTGTTGAAGATAGACTGCAGGGGTCTGTGGTCTGTTTCTACCTCTACAGTTCGACCATACACAAACTGATGGAACTTTTCGCACCCAAACACGACTGCCAGTGTCTCTTTTTCAATTTGTGCGTATTTCTGCTGCGTTTTGGTCAGTGCACGTGAGGCGTATGCTATTGGTTGGCCTTCCTGCATGATGACACAACCAAGACCTGTAGATGACGAGTCTACTGAGAGTGTGAGAGGTAATGTAGGGTCGTAGAACCTGAGTACTGGAGCTTCTGTTGCCAGTTTCTTCAGCTTGTTGAAACTGTTCTCTTCGGTCTCAGTGCACTTCCACTCTACATCCTTCTCTGTCAGTTTTCTGAGAGGAGCACTGATGTCTGCCATGTTGGGCATGAATTTCTTCAGATATTGGATGAATCCGAGAAATGTCATCAGTTCTCTCTGGCTCTGTGGTCGCTTCATGTCTTGAACTGCTCTGATCTTCTCTGGATCTGCTTTCAGACCTTCCCCAGACAATACATGTCCGACATAGGAAATCTGGTTCTGTCGAAACTTGCACTTGCCTTTGTTGAACTTCAGACCACATGCCTTTGCCTTGTCCATGACCTGCTTCAGGCGCATGTCGTGTTCTGCTTGGTCTTTTCCCCACACCACTATGTCATCCATGATAGCTTCACTTCCCTCAATGTCTTCGACCATCTGAGACATCACTCGCTGAAATATTTCGCTTGCCGAGACAATGCCAAATGGAACACGAAGGAAGCGATAACTCCGAATGGAGTGTTGAACGTGCACAGCTTGGAGCATTCTTCGTCAAGTTTCAAATGCCAGTAACCTGAAGTTGCATCAAGTTTTGAAAACACCTTTGCTCCCAGCATATTCTGTACGACTTCTTCAATCGTCTTCATGGGGAAATGTTCTCGTTTGATCGCTTTGTTCAAGTCTCTTGGGTCTAAGCAGATTCTCAGTTTCTTGGGTGTTTCTACAATGACCATGCTGTTCACCTAGTCTGTTGGCTCTTCTTGCTTCTTCATCACGCCATCATTCTCCATCCTCTGGAGTTCTTCCTTGACACGAGCATGGAGTGCTACTGGTACCTTTCTTGGAGCATGTACCACAGGTGGAACACTTGGGTCGAGCTTGATTTTGTATTCTCCAAGAAGACAACCTAATCCCTTGAATGAGTCTGCATACTCTTCTGTGATATCAACACCAACTAAACAAAGTCTCTCAATGAGTCCTAGTCTCTGGCACGCCTCAGCAACTAGGATTGCTGTGCTGTCCATTTCTGTCACGAAAAATTGGACATTGTGTTGTACATTCTTGCAAACACATGTGAGGTTTATTGTCCCTAGTGTCTTGATGTGATGTCCAGAACATGATGTTAGTCTTGCTCTTGACTTTGTCATCTTCTTGTCACTGACTCGACTCAGTGTTTTGAATACTCTGTGCGAAATGATATTGCACTTAGCACCTGTTTCTAGCTGAAAGTTCACTTTGACCCCTTCAACCTCTATGGTTTTGTACCAGCCTGTGTTCACAGCACTGATGTCTTTCTGATTTATTGTCCCAACAAAGTATTCTGTGTCTGAGCTATCAGAGTCATCAAGTGTGTTCACTCTTTGTTTGTGTGAGCAATTGGTCACTTTCTTCTTTCTCCTACACATCTTCTCGAAGTGATTTTTTTTTTGCGTTACACTTCCGGCAGACTTTACCCATTGCTGGACAGGGAGCATCACCATGTTGCCTACCACATCTACCACATGTATGTGTAGCTGCAGTGGGCTTTGAGTCTTTGTGTCTCCAGTTCTTCTTCTTTACTGCATGTACACCTTGTTCAGTTTCATCTGTCATTTCTTTGAGTTGCTGAACTGAAACTTCGTCCACTCTAGCTACCTCTATGGCTCTTTCTAGAGTTAAATCTGAACCAATGTCAATGAGCTGCTCATGCACTTTGGCGGATTTTGTGCCAAACACGATTCTGTCTCGCACAATGTCATCTTCTGCTTGTCCATATTCACAGTCTTTCACCAGCAGTTTTAATGCGGTTAAAACTGTTGGACAGTCTCACCTGGTTCTTGAATCTTACTGTGCAGTTTGTATCTTGCAAAAATTGGGTTTGACTTGGGTTGTACGTAGGCCTGGAACCTATCATAGTATTCTTGCAGGACTTTCTGTTGTGCATCAGTCATGTCCCATGTGGAAAATATTCTTCTTCCTTTCTCGCCTACCCACAGCATCAAATAACAGCATCGCTCTTCTTCGTTCTTCGCCCTCAATGGACCTTTGAACATGAACTCTACATGCTGTCTAAAGGCTTTCCATTCTCCCACCAGATCAGCACTATCCCAATTAAATTTAGGATTACTTGACACAGTATCCATTTTACTGTTCATCTGTGTACTTATCTGGCTTCATATGGGTTCTGTTCATCAGGATGCTTCCGGATTGAAACATATCCCACTTCTGACACCATGTTATATCTTTATGTGGGCGAACATATCAAACCGAAACAGCCATGTGGGGAGACGTGTTTTATTCAGCAACGATCACCGTTGTTCCACCAGTAACATTAGTATTACATGGGTTACTTCCCTTGCATCCTCTATATAACATACATTTGTTGCTTCACAATATATGACCGATACAAATCAAAAGTAAAACCACACGCACAAGTTTCGAAAAACTCCATCTCAGAATGAGCAGCGACAAAAATAATCAGTGGGAGCAAGCACCAATTTCGGCGTTTGTTTACATTCGCGTGTGGTGCAGTTGTCTCCTCTGATACATTCTACACAGCTGCCGCTTGGGGCGCTTCGCGTAATGCGCTCCACGCGTTTTACATTGTAGCTGTACGGGACTCGTAGTTTAAGATCTTCGGGGAGACTACGACTGAAGGCTCCTGGCCGTAGCAGTAACAATGCGGAGACTTCAGCTGAAGTCCTCCGGCCTGAAAGTGTTAAGCGCTTTGGCAGCAAGTAGGTCTTTACCATTATTTTCAAAATGTAAAGTTATTACAAGTCTAGGCCGCTACTAATCAGCCATTGTTTTATTTCTATTATTCCATTCACTTAGAGCCCTGTAGGCGGTGTAACGTGAGAATTATTTACCATGTTTGAGAAGAAAGCCACAGTATTAGAGGTCTTTCCTTGAGAGGACCACATGGCTGTCTGGTCTGAAATAGTCTCACCAGTCAAGTGAGCCGGTTTGGCCTAGCGATAAAGCGTTAGACTGGTAAGCAGAGGGACTTTGGTTCAAATCCGTTTCGGCTCTCTATTCTTCTCAGAATTGTGGTTTGTGGATTCTGTCTTGTGACTTTGTTCCATATAATTAATGAAACATTAAATTGGCTCTCATCGATGCCCATCTTAATACAGGGGTCACTATGGTGGTGACAGTGCAGCGATAGGTATATAGTCTCTCTCTCCCCCACCTTCATACGCCGTCGACCTCCCCGCCCCCCCCCCCCCCCCCCTTCCTCGTCCCTATGACAGATAAAGCCTTATGGTTGTAGTGGATGTTAAGCACAGTGTTTACTTGCTTCTCCGGTCATAAGCAATGCTGAGCCACTGATCAACTCCCCTTGAGCGAAACGGGTCTGGCTGGCGATCAGAAAACTAGATCGGACCTTTCCTGGCTCTTCCAAGCATTGGTCAAGTAAACAACACAGCTCAACCAAAAAAGATGAGTTATTTCGTTTCTCATCTCATTTTCCATCGTTTTTCACCGTTTAATGGTTGATTAAGTGTCGTCTTTTAGCTTGACAAAGTGGATCACACCGAAAATGTGCAGACTGTGTTTGTGTCCTAATAAATAATGTGCAGACTGTGTTTGTGTCCTAAGTTCTTTTGAACCTTTTATGTGTTTGGGTCTTGTTTTAGAACGCTAGAGGTCATTCTTATTTTAGATTTTTTCTTATTTTTTCTCCCCTGGCTGAATTCGTTTGCTAGTCACTCGTACCGTTGTAAAACATCTAATTAGTATACAGTCTGGCTTCCCCCCTGACTCCAAGCACTGGTTTACGACATCCTTCCTTCAACCACTGCCGTATTTAGTTACGCCATAGGGTCCAGAAAACTGTCAGCTAACGAGCAGTTTTTTTGTTGGTGCTCAAACAGTAGTAAGTGTGTTACAAACAACTCAAATAAAACAAGACGTGTCATTTATAGCCGCCAACAAAGTTTACACCAGCCCAAATAAAACCACAATCGTTTGAATCGAGACGGTACTCTTTTCTTTACCCGGGGTGGATGCGTCTCGTGATTACGTGCGTGCTTTGGCGCTAGGTTGCTTCTACAGTCATATTAGTACCCGAACCTTTCGGAGGGCACTGACGCGTCGGTGGACAGCTGGGCGGAGATAAAGAGTGTCCCTTCAGTGGCGTAACTAAATCTGGTAGAGTTTGGAGGAAGGTGCCGGAAAGCGGTGCTCGGAGTGTGGCTTCCCCGCTGACTCCCACTTCTTCGTTTATTCCCCCCCCCCACCTCCTTTTTCTTCTCCCCCCCCCCCCCCCCCCACCCGACTGTTAAACTTTTGAGAGGAAAGTTGTCGGGCACAGTTCAGTTCAGTCCAATTTGCTTCACGTCCTCAGATGCTACAGAGCATTATTATAAGGGACATTCTGTAGAATGATCTTGACCTGGATATAATAGTTGTCGGGTAATTGTGTTTTCTATTTATGGAGTGTGTGCTTGCGTGTGTGTGTGTGTGTGTGTGTGTGTGTGTGTGTGTGTGTGTGTGTGTGTGTGTGTGTGTGTGTGTGCGTGCGTGCGTGCGTGAGTGTGTGCGCCCGCGCGTGCGTGTGTGTGTGCGCGTGCGAGCATGCGTGTGTGTTTGTGTGTGTGTGCGTGCGTGAGTGTGTGTGTACGCGTGCGTGCGTGCGTGTGTGTGTGTGTTTTGGTGCGTGTGTTTGTCCGCGCGTGCGTGTGTGTGTGTGTGTGTGTGTGTGTGTGTGTGTGTGTGTGTGTGTGTGTGAGAGAGAGAGAGAGAGAGAGAGAGAGAGAGAGAGAGAGAGAGAGAGAGAGAGAGAGAGAGAGAGCCCGCGCGCGCGCTCGATCGGCGAGTACGTGAAAGATACATGTTTGGAGAATTTGGCTGTTGAGTCTCCGTTGTTGCAGTACTAGTGTTACCAGCAGGTATAAGTAGAGAGTGCCAGCTGGGTGTCGAGCTCAAAAGAGAAGTCCAGACAGAGAGAAACAAACACGTGGCAACGTCTCATCTTTCTGGATACTTGGAGTTGGGAGATAAATAAAGGCGTCTCAGTTTTCTGACTCCAGTTTTGGTAGCCGTTCTTCTGGTATTTCAGAACACACACACACACACACACACACACACACACAAGCACACACGCACGCCCGAACGAACGAACGTACGCACGCACGCAGGCATCACACACATACACACACACACACACACACACACACACACACACACACACACACACACACACACACACACACACACACACACACACATTCGCGCACTGAGGAAGAACTGGAACAGAACACAAATCAACTGAATTTTGTTTGCTTTATATTTTTATATCTGACATCAGGTTCTGTGGACGTTTTGTTGTAGTTTTTTGTTTGTTAACAATCGAGTCGATTTGCACATTAAAAGTTAGTACTGATAAACACCTTTTATCTGATGTGAATTATCCGTATTATGTTTAGGACCTGCTCACAAATGGTTGGGAGGCGCAGTTTTGGGCATGGGTAGGAGAGGAATGTTGGGACAGCGACAGGGAGGATGGGAGACTGGAGGAATGCTGGGACAGGGAGGATGAGGGGTGTAGCTGAGGAGATGGGGAGGAGAGGAGGAGGAATGCTGGGACAGCGACAGGTAGGCTGGAGGATAGAGTTCATGGATGGAAATGAGAGGAATGTTGGGACAGGAAGGAAGTGCGATGCAGTTCATTGGGATGTGGACGACTGGAGAAATGCAGGGAGGATGGAGATGTAGCTCAGGGAATGGGGAGGATAGGAGGGGAAATGCTGGAGAGAGAGAGAGAGAGAGAGAGAGAGAGAGAGAGAGAGAGAGAGAGAGAGAGAGAGAGAGAGAAGAGGAGGGTGCATGATAGAAAGAGAAGAGGGAAAACGTTTCTCGAGAGGCTAAAAAGAGGAGGAATACTGCTCGAGCAATGAGGAGGAGAAGGACGAGAGAAACCTTGCCCAGAATTACTGTGCCGCGGACCTGCAGTGCCGTCTTTCAGTGGAGGCACCAAATTCTAGTCTGTGAGGGAGGAACAACAGTTCCCAGGAGACGCTCAGCAACAGTTCAAGGTGTGCTTCAGCGGAGGGAGGCAGTCAATCCATCCCAGCCAGGCAGCGACGGAGAAAGAAGTTTGTCGCCATCTCGGGACAACTCACATTGGCGAGGGTTTGGAGCTGGTTACAGGCGTCGACGCTGTTCTGACAAAGGTATCGGAGGCAGGCGATGAAGGTGTCCATGAGGGGGGCCGGCAGGCAACTGGCCAGGGACGGTTTGGCCAGGATGGGACCGCAGATGGCCAGCTCTTCCATGGCGTCGCCGCAGGAAGGTATTATCACGTTGGCGGCTTCACTACACACCTCGGTGCAGCACGTTCCACTGAGACAGGGATGAAAAAGGCCTGACTCATAATGTTGTTAGGGCCTCTTCGAGTAATTTTGAATAATGATGTTTATGTGTTTTATCTGGGAAACAATCATTTTAAATTGTGCAGTTGCATTATGATATATATTTGTCCGGATCACATTTACATAGTGTTCTCGTTCAAAACAATGTTTAAACTGTCTATAATTAGGAAATCGTGTGCTGGACTCTATATGGTTTACCCAACCACGACAAAAGGAACTGTAAAGTCTTTCCCTGAGCTCCTTAAAGAAATGACCCTCTTGCCCTCAGGCAAAATGCCACACCTGCTCAAAACTAATTTTGTATAAGACTGCTTTGATTCGGGTTACCCAAGTTACCTGTCCCTGAGGACGATGATGAGGACGTCAACGCCGCTACCAACGATACGTTCCCCTCCCCCCCCCAGTCCACACACACACACACAGCTGTTTGCTGTTATTCTTGCTACTGTTGCTACTGCTACATCTACTACTACTGCTCCTGCTGCTGGTGCTACAACTGTGCCGTATTAGTAGTGGCTATTGCTGCTCTGTTATTACTACTCTCCAGCTGTTACTACAACTGCTTCTCATATTGCTGTTACTACTGCTGCAGATGCTACTACTACTTCTGTTTTTGCTGTTACTACTGCTGCAGATGCTACTACTACTTCTGCTGTTGCCTTACTACTGCTGCAGCTACTACCACAACTTCTGTTTTTGCTGTTGCTACTGCTGCAGCTACAACTATGTAGTGGTCAGTATTTGTAGATATTACTGCTGCTGCCGCTCTTGCTATTGCTACTGCCTCAGCTATTACTGCTACTACTATTGCTGCTACTACTGCTGCTGCTGCTGCTACTGCTGCTGTAGTTACTACTACCACTACTTCTGCTGTTGCTGTTGCTACCGCTGCAGCTACAAGTATGTAGTAGACAGTATTAGTAGATACTACTGCTGCTGTTGCTACTACTACGACTATTACTTCTACTACTGATGCTGCAGCTACTACTACAACTACTTCTGCTGCTGGTTTTACTACTGCTGCAGCTACTGCTATGTAGTATACAGTATTAGTACCTACTACTGCTACTGCTGCTGTTACCAAACAAATTCCCCCCCAAAAAACAACAACAACAACAACAAAAAACAACAACAACAAATCCTCACTTCTTCACTTTCAGGTCTACCAACCTTGAGGTGGCGGGGGTAGGGGCACGTGTTTTGAGCGATACGTACGGAAACTGATTGAATCCCAAGCTGTTTTGGCGCAGCACGCTACGCAGAGGAAAGGACCAAGGTGGATAGTAACTGGTGGGCCCGCCTGTATTCGCTCTGCACAGCATCTCGCCATAGCGATAGTTGATCTGGTCTGGGGGTACCTGTTGGTCAGTACAAGCAATTTATTGGCTTAGCAAAGGCAAAGCGGTCAGGCAGGCATATGGGGAGACAGGAGGATAGGCTAAACCGAGAGAGACAGGGACACCATGGACCTCATTATTACAACCACGACACCACAGGCTGGCATTCAGAGAGAAGTGAACTCGTTAATCTGCTACA
>OY757551.1:18656134-18663634 GCA_963584105.1 Alviniconcha strummeri
TCGAACGGAAGACAACCAGCTGGCAGCGTTGTGATTTATACTTCTACACTGCTCTAGTATTTCCGCCTAGCTGTTAACCGCAAGTATAGATATTTCAACCTACCAAGCCATACGCACGTTCATCCACTCAGCCACAAACATAATTACTGTATCAACAAATGTAGTTATGTTAACCACCCAGCCAGAAGCGTGCCAAACCAGTCAACCATGAACATGGCAATCCAGCGACCCATAAACATGTCAATGGACAGAGCGAAAATCATCTCAACTCACCCAGCGATAACCATACTATCCGCCCAGCGATAACCTATCAACCCACCTAGCAATAACCATTTTAACCCACCTAGCCATAACCATATCAACCCACCTAGCAATAATCAGGTCAACCCACGTAGCTTTAATCATATCAGACCTCCCAGCTATACACATGTCAACCCAACCAGCATGACAACAAATCCAATCATACACAAATCAACCCACCCACCCAACAATGTACCCCCAACAATAAATACCTCAATCCATTAGGCCATCAAAATAACCCCCATTCATAAACAGGTCAACCTACCCAGCCATACAAAAATTTCCCTGGCAATAAAAAATATACCCTATAAACAAGTCATCCTATACAGCTATAAACATAAATATGCCAATTACCTCCCTCGGCCATCAGCAAACCTATTCACCGGAGGAATAAAGAAACCACCTCACCCATGTCAACCCACCCAACCATAAGCTTGTCAACCACCCAGACCTAAAATGCCAGTTAATTCGCTCGACCATGAGAAAGGCAACTCGCTCGGCCGCAAACAAACAATTGACCCAACCACATACACGTCAACCCACCCAACATTAAACATGTTAACACACCCAGTACTAAACAGGTCAACCCACCCAGCCATGAACACATCTACCGATCAAACCAATGTCAAATACCCAACCATGAATGCCAACACAGCCGGCCATACACATGCTAATCATGCATCCATCCATAAACACATCCATCGGTCATAAACATGACAACCCATCCATACATAAAATACCAATTAACTCCGTCGGCCACAAGGAAGTCGGCTTTGGCGGTCGTAAAGAAGACAACTCACCCAATCCATCATTTGCCAAATCATCCAGCCGTGAATATATCAGGCTCAGCTCAAAGAGCCTCCGCTAGACTGTTGAGACTATCGGTACGCGGTACCGGCAACAAAGAAATATTCCGGTACCAACCCTCAGTCAACCGGTACAGCCTTTCCGTTGAAGAGATTAGTTTTATCAATGTTTTTGAGAATGTGTAGGCGCCACTGACGTTTGATCTAGATCTAGTTTCCGAGTAACGACGCGAACCTTCTTCCGTACTGATGTGGGGAAAACAATTGATCTTGTAGCAGTTGACGACTCACCCTTTACAGACTGTAATCAAACCCAGTTTTGTTGCCAATGGCAGTGCAAGTTTTCACGTTCACTGTTTTCCTTGCTGAACGTCACCAGAAGTGATCTTGTTTAGCGGGAGCTTCCGCTTGCTTCAGGACCCAGGGTACAGAGTATGATCTCTAGCAAGTCACACAAAACGCTCAGTTTCAGCCGGTACTTGGAAGCGGCGACTATATTTTTTTACCGGTACTTTGCCGGTCTAGCGGAGGCTCTGGCTCAACAATAAGCCATACACATGCTTACTCAATATACACATGCTTACTCAACTTGCCATACAACTGTTGTTGTTGAGTTGATGCTTAATGTCCTCAGATGTCATTTGACATATTAGGGACAAGTTGTGACCAATGCCGAAGCACGGTTCAATACGTAAGGTGTATGCGTGTTTAGCTGTAACCTGCCACCTGCACTTTTGGCAGAATGACCGGGATTTTTTACGTGCTACTGTGGTAACACGGGGGTGGAACGGATACCGAAATAAGAGTCAGCACAGAAAGTCGACCCTGGAGAAGAAAATTCTCCCGCCGTTCCAGCAGGGATTCGAACCCGCGACCTTTCAATCACGAGTTCGGCGCTCTAACCACTGAGCTATCCCCGCCCCCATACAACTGTGTATATATATATATATATATAGAGAGAGAGAGAGAGAGAGAGAGAGAGAGAGAGAGAGAGAGAGAGAGAGAGAGAGAGAGAGACACACACACAGACACAGAGACACAGACACAGAGAGAGAGAGAGATGTAACCGAGTGTATTGTATACATGTTCCGGGCCATGACCCTTTAATCCTTTCTTTCCTGTTCTGTATTCTTTTTTTGATTGGGTAGGGGTTTTATGGCCCCAATTATCTAAGGTGTTAAAACAGGTGCGCTGGGCCGGCAGCGTCCCTTTTCCCCCAGTGTCCCTGCAGAGGCAGGTTGTTTGCTTACTGCATCGCGGTGTTCATGTGTTCATCTCAGGGGAGAGCCTTAAGTAGTTATTTTTCTATGGCTTGTTATTCTATTGTTTCTTATTGATGTAAATAACGTATGTTTATAATGTTACCATGTTCACAGCGTGCCTTGATTTTGGTTCTTGAACACGTGAGTAATTTCGGCGTCAGATTTTCGCCTGGTTGCAGCCGCCATGGCATCAGTGGACATTGTTTGTGCGTTCGAATGTTAAGCCTTTATGCCACAGGATGACCGGTATGTTATGCTGCCATTGTTGGGATGTTCAGTTTGAGTGATGCTTTGCCGATGCAAAGTTATCCCTTTAAAGTATGGGTACTTTGTCAGTGAGGCCGTGCGGCATAACTTATTTGTTTAGTTTCCTACCGATCTATGTTTCTACATGAAACCCATGGTATATTACGGCTAACACTTTGAAGATGTTGACTTTATAGTTTTTGAATGTTCATTTTACTAGTTGAACATGGTTTAGTGCACAGGGGTGATTGTATAAACCGCTGTGAGACATGTTATTTCTGTTTGATCCGGCTTATGTATGGCCGAGTCTTGGGCGCGCAGACTTTCACTTTGCTTAGCTTGTAAACCCTTTCCGGGTCTTTGTGCGTGATTATTAATCATTTTGTCATAGTTACCATCATGTATTATAGTAACCCACAGATAAACTACATGGTTACTGTATTTATTAGATTAGTAATTGCTGTCATTTAGTCTTTACGTTTGCTATCATGTTCTAAATGTTTTCTTTGCTTGTGCCTTTTCCAACACAGACACTGTTTCCTGGTTGGTTGGTGTACAAATAAAAGTTATGTTATAGCAACCTCTGACTTGTGACTTCATCCATGCTTCCAACCTGCTTCCCTCAAATCCCAACCCCACTCCCCTATATATATATATATACACGCACACAGACAGAAGGAGAGAGGGAAAGGGGAGATATCACATTCAAACATTTTTTTTAACCGGTATTGAGGAAACATTTACCGGTAAAAAACGGCATATGCCAGTCTAGTGGAGGCTCTGGCTCACCAGTAAGCCATACACATGCTTTCTCAACTTGCCATAGAACAATATATATATATATATACAGACAGAAGGAGAGAGGGAGACGGGGAGAGATCACATTCAGACAAACAGACAGGGAGATAGTGACAATTGCGGGAGTTACCCAACAGATTCCAGTTCCAATTTCAGGAAACCCTCCAGCTGCCCAAAGAGCCTGTTCAGCTAAAAGAAAGAAAATCATCAGCAGTATTACAGATTGTGAAAGAGTCCTACACGACCCAAACTATTAACCACACAGTGTAAAAGAGTTCTACACGATCCAAACTATTAACCACACAGTGTGAAAGAGTTCTACACGATCCAAACTATTAACTACACAGTGTGAAAGAGTCCTACACGACCCAAACTATTAACCACACAGTGTGAAAGAGTCCTACACAACCCATACTATTTACTATGTCCAGTGTTATAACCAGGCATTTTTACCACAATGTGCTGTCCAGTGTTATAGCCAGACATCATTAAAGTAAAAGTCCAAGGTTTTTAAGTATGCAAAATGACTATTGAAATGATTGACAAATGAGTCACTAGTTTAAGATTTAATGAAATAAAAAATAAAAAAACTTGTTTAATTGGTTTTTTAATCAATTTCATTTTCTGTAGGCTTCCCCGGAAGTGACGTCAGTCTGGGGAGTCAGTGCCGTTGCCATCTTAGATTCTTCAGTAAACTGTGTATGCGTGTGGTCGACAAAAAAGTTAACTATGCCGGTCTACTGTGTTGCCGCGAACTGTAACAATTCGCAGACGACCCCAGGTATAACAGTGCACGAGCTCCCGCGAAATCGACCCGCTGTGAGGCGAAAGTGGATTAAGTTTATACAATTCAAGAGTCCAGAGTTAACAGTAGCATACAACAATGCTGTACTCCTACTTTTTGCTCAGATTTGTGTCAGAGTGAGTTAGAAATAAAACAAGAAACTGCATACCTCCTCTACCAAGTCCGTCATGCGTGGCGATTGTAAGTTGCTGTCGGCATCTGTATAGTCAGCATCAATCTCTATGCTCGCTACGAACCGCCTGCCTGCAAAGCGATACAAGAAATCGGCATAAACCAATCCGGCTTTCCTTAAAACTAGACCCATCCTCCCCCCCCCCCCTTCCTCCCCCCCCCCCCCCCCCCCTCTCTCTCTCTCTCTCTCCATCCACGTCTGATGTCGGGACACCCAAGACTAACGTCGACGAAAACTCCACCGACGTTAAGAAAACGACCCACATTGAGGAGACCATGACAGACTGCGAACCTGCTGAGGCTCAAGCAAGGGAGTTACTCTCGGCTTCGGCACAGGATCCATCTCCGTCCGAACAAGAGTGCCCGCCATCGTCACAGAAGCAGCAGGATAACGACTCGCCACGCGAGAAAGAGATACGCCCTCTCCGTCTTCCACAAGAAACTCCGCAACCTCGATCCTTATCGGATACTCTAACCTGAGGAAAGTGGACAGGCGCAGGCTCGACCGGAGAGGGGGTACTCATGTACGCACCTTCCCTGGCGCTACTGTTAGCGGTATGACAGCCTCCCTGTCCAAACGTTCTCCCCGGGACGACGTACGGACTGTTGTGATGCATGTTGGAGGGAACGACATGAAGACAGACGTCGCCGCCATCACACTGAAGGCCCAATACAACGAGTGCATACTACAAGTGAAACGTGCATTCCCACAAGCCGTGTGCTGTTTAACCCGGCATTCTTCTGTGAAAGAAGATCCCCAGTGATGTTATTTGTGACTACAATATGCTTGTCTCTGCAACTTTTGTGTGAAGGAGGACATCGGATTTATACCCTTGTCCTCTGACTTACAGAAAGCTGGTGGCAAAACAGTACGGACTAAGTACTTTGATGGGGATGGCGTTCATCTAAATGAGCGTGGCGTCGCAAACATGCTCAGGAGCATCGTGGCTCACATACGACAACCTGCCACAAAGGCGAAGGATTCCTTTCCACGGGACAAGAAAGCTCACCCCATCACCGTCCAACTCAGTCGCAGGACCGGCAGAGCTACGCCAGGCAGGGGCCTTGTGGTTATCTGTAGCGAAGGGCGTGGGCGCAGGCTCAACCGAGAAAGGGCGTGACGCCGATGACACACTTGAATGGGTTCAGTGCTCGTACATGCGACTAATGGGGAAATGCAACGACAGCGCGACAAAGCACATTGCAAACTGTCTCCGAAGCCAAACAATAATTATGTCAAAACGTAACGTCTGATGAAATTAACCACGTCTCCAAAGATACATTCCGAGAGCTCCAACGCATCGACTGCACTCGCCATCTTCTGATGACGGAACAACGAAATATGTCACTTCTCTGATTGTCCTTTCTCGCCCAGACTACTGCAGTTCTGTTAGCGGACATTCCTCTATTGGGCGGTTCAGGCGGGGTTGTTAACTGCCTTGACTTTTGCCCGGCATCGTTTAAGTCCCTTAGCTGCTTTTACTTCCGGTGCGTACTTGCTTCACAATGGAAGGCGGTGAAAGTGAATTTGCGAATTTTACACAGCCAACTTTAAAGGCATTTTTGGAGGCCCGTAGTCAAAATGTATCTGGCAACAAGCAATAACTTGTTGCTCGTGCTATACGGTGCCCCAAAACGCATTTTCTTCCACAAAATCGCGATCTTCTGGTCAGCCAAAACACGACGCAATGACACTTTTTTTCCACCATCCATCCCCTTTCCCCGGTAATTTTGCAAATGCAATAGTGGTGGCATTTGTACTGCTTCGCAATTCTAGGTTCAGCTTCCATTGTTATACACAGCGTGGAGCAACGCCTACTCAAATATCGGCCCGGAAGTGACGCTGCGACCTCTCGCAACTTCTTGCGCGAACGCTTACAAAGGGCATTAACTCGTGCAAACCAGCTTCACTGAACCGCCCAATACGCTACTCGATCAAAAGACTCCGGCACATTCACAACGGGGAAGCAAGATTAATCTGGAGAGCAACCAGGTCTGAACACACATTACAGCACAATACTCCAACAACTTCACTGGCTTCCGATACTTCCTCTCATGCTTTACAAACACAACTGTCTTGCTTTGTTTGCTATCAGCTTTAAAGTTCCATCTAACCTCTCTGCGTTTTTAAATCTACATGCACCGTCTATCTAAATCTCTCCGATCTCATGAAAGTATCGTACCATCTTACTTACTGTCCCGAAATTCAACTGCAAAACTAAAGACGACAGCTCATTCTCCCGCTCTATTCCTAAACAATGGAACTTTCTCCCTTCAGAGATCAGACATGCGAAAACCCTCGTTAACTGAAGTCCATCCTAACATCTTACCTTTTCATGGTCCATTTCACTGATAGTTCCAAAACATTATGCTGCTGCTGCTGCGCCCTCGTTGTTTCAAAGGTGTGTATGTTTTGTGTTAGTGCCACCAAAGAATTTACTATACAGAGACTTGCGAAATATGAATGCCATGTGATTTGACTGACTGATTAAATAATTATAAGGTTCGCTCACACGAAGCACACGTCTTTGTCAGCATCACGATGACAAGGCAGGCGACCGAGAGTTTCTGCACCCACTGAGCCATCGTGATCACTGCAAAACACCATGGTATACAGAGCGGGTAATACATAATGAAACGGAAATCGACAGGAACATAATCGTAGACGTAAGAAGGCGACATGTAATCAAGTAGCGCAGTAAATATTATTACAACTTTCCGCATTCGGAGACAAGGTGATGCACACCAATAAAATATAGATTTAGAGGTCCTTGTCTTTGAGAGTGAGTTTCTCTGCTCCTTAAACGGGAACTACTACTACTACTACTACTACTACTACTACTACTTCTACTACTACTACTGACGCTGCTGCTGCTACTGCTGCTGCTGCTGCTCCTCTTCCTCCTAATACTACTAAGTCGCAACACGGGGTGGTGGTGGTCGGCGGGATGTCTCTGTCCTCTGATGAGCAAGACCTCTTACTTGTAAACACACATGCTCTGTGTCTCAACACTACTCTGTCTGTGTGTGTGCGTGCGTGCGTGTGCGTGTGTGTGTGTGTGTGTGTGTGTGTGTGTGAGAGAGAGAGAGAGAGAGAGAGAGAGAGAGAGAG
>OY757551.1:18668634-18677350 GCA_963584105.1 Alviniconcha strummeri
ATGCCTCTCTTTCTACAGGTATAGTCCCTCCCCAGTTCAAGCAAGCTATTGTAACACCACTCTTGAAGAAGCCTGGACTAGACATAAATGATATGAAGAACTTTAGACCCGTGTCAAATCTGTCTTTCATCTCAAAGATTCTTGAGAAAGTTGTCCTGATTCAGTTGAAAAAACATCTGTCTGGCAATAATCTTCTTGAAATCTTTCAGTCCGCTTACAGGCAAAACCATAGCACAGAGAAAGCAGCACTTAGATCAAGCAGAGCCACCAGGGAAACTAGTCTCTCATCCGCGCTACCAAGCAGACCATCAAGGACACTTGTCCTTGATGGTCTGCTTGGTAGTGCGGTTCAGAGACTAGTTTCCCTGGCGGCAGAGGTTGATCTAAGTGCTGCTTTTGACACTTTGGACCACCCGATAGTGCTGAAACGGCTTGAATCAACCTTTGGTGTTACGGGTACAGTCCTCGACTGGTTTGTCTCCTACCTAAGTGGCCGTTTTCAGTCAGTCATTGTTGATGGCGTTGTGTCCGCCTCCCGCCCTCTTGTATACGGCGTGCCCCAGGGTTCCGTGTTGGGACCGGTCTTGTTTACCGTGTACTCCCAGCCTTTGTCAGATGTGATTTCTATCCATTATTGTGACTATCACAAGTACGCCGATGACGCTGAGCTGTCCAAAAGTGCCACACCCGATCAGTTCTTTTCTGTTCAGTCATGTATTCAGACATGTATTGATAATGTTCTGCTCTGGATGAACAGCAACAAGCTTAAGTTGAACACAGATAAGACTGAGGTTATGCCTGTTGGCTCTGCATCTTGTCTTGAGTGGGTCGACAGTGAGTGCGCAAACATTGGCGGAAACGGTGTTCCTTTTAAAACGTCGGTTAAACACCTTGGAGTCCATCTTGATAAAACGTTGTCAGTGCAGAAGCACATCAGCAGCATCTGCTGTGCGTCCTTTCTAGAGCTCCGACGTATCGTGTCAATCCGACCATATCTGTCCCAAAGCGCTGCAGCAAGACTTGTTGTGGCAATGGTCATATCCCGCCTTGATTATTGCAACTCAGTTTTCATAGGTCTACCAGCAGACGAGATCTCTCGGTTACAGCGGGTGCAGAATAACGCGGTACGGCTCGTGTTGAGAAAAAGAAGACGAGATCACGTAACACCGCTTCTTAAGGAACTTCACTGGTTACCAGTAAAATTCCGCTGTCAGTACAAGATTGCAACTCTTGCTTACCGCCATTTTGAAGGGTCTTTACCTCCTTATCTTTCTTCATCTCTCTGCACTTATGAACCGTCTCGCTCTCTCCGATCTTCTAATGAGAAGCTGCTCAAAATTCCAAAGCGAAATCTCAAATCATTTGGACAATGTTCTTTCAGTTTCATAGCACCATCTCTCTGGAATTCTCTGCCGGCCACTTTAAGAAGTGTACCAACACTGTCTCAATTCAAATCGCAGTTAAAAACCTTGTTTGCCCAGGCCTTCCTGTAAAATCTGAAGAAATCTGTGTCTGCGTGTGGCAGATGAATGTAGATGGATGCATATGGATAGGGAGAGGGGGGAGGGAAGGGGGGGGGGGGGGAGCATGAGAGACATAGGCAAGAGAAGGAGGCACGGGTTGGGTGGGTGAAAAGACAGATTCAAATTGGTGTTGTTGTTTGAGATCATTAAGTTAATATTTTGTTAATTATTGTATGAGTGGACGAGCGGAGACTGGTGTGCGCATATCATTGTGTGTGTGTGTGTGTGTGTGTGTGTGTGTGTGTGTGTGTGTGTGTGTGTGTGTGTGTGTGTTGTTGTTATTATTATTAATTTGTGTGTGTGTGTGTGTGTGTGTGTGTGTGTGTGTGTGTGTGTGTGTGTTGTTCAATAGGCGATAACGGTAATTTAAGCTACAATAATTAAGGTTTTGTTTGCTAAAATGTATGTTAATGTAGTTTTTGTGATAAGACGTTAGTACAGCGCAGTGAGTTTAACTCTAGTTAAAGAATAGCGCTTTATAAGAATTATTTATTATTATTATGTGTGTCATCAACAGTGGCACGTGCAGCGATGTGTGTCATCAACGCAAAGTGCTGTGTGCCATGGCCAGTGACGCGTAAATTCATATGTGTGATCAACAATGACAATAAAGTGATGTGTCATCAACAGTGACACGTCAGGCCATGCGTGTCATCAACAGTGACACATCAACTGATATGCGTCATCAACACTGGCATATAATCTGATGTGTCATCAACAATGACCAGTCAAGCGATATGTGCCATCGACAGTGGCACATGAAGTCATGTGTTGTCATCAGCAGTGACAATATGAGCCGGCTGGCCTAGGGGTAAGGTGTTCATTAGCCTCGTAAGCAGAAGGACCTTGGCTCGATTCAGCTTCAGCTCTCCTTTGTCCTCAGAAAGGTTGTGGTTTGTGGACTCTGACTTTTGACTTTGTCCCTCACTATTAATGAACCTTCTTTTTTTTTCTTTTTCTTTTCTTTTTTCCCCCAACATACCGGGTACGTGCTGTGGTGTTTCAACGATAACGTCGTTTTTGACCTAAGGATAGGCGACGTGTAGTAATACATTGGGGGGCGGGGGGAGGCGGGGGGGATTGCAGACTTCTGCGATCGTGCGAGCCCACTATCAGTGACCCAACGACCCTTTTGCGGCAAAGCTGGTCACGCCGGCTGGTCTGTGGTGACAACACTTCCAACCATGCCTTATACACGTTTCGTTTCGTCGGCCACGCGAGCTTTAGCTATACGAGCTTTCTAGCCCAGGTCCATTTCTTCTTTCACACAGCTCCTCAGCTTGCTCAACATTCAGGCCCATTTAACTGTTGTTGATGTTTTGTTCGGAATAAAACAGCATGGTTGCGGGAAGGTGAAAACTAAACGATTAAATATTATTTTATTAATATCAAAAATGTGCATAAATATAGTACGTTTTGTCACCCTTACGCCAGCAGCGCTATAATATGTCTTTCCCTTCCAACGATGTGTGTGTGTGTGTGTGTGTGTGTGTGTGTGTGTGTGTGTGTGTGTGTGTGTGTGTGTGTGTGTGTGTATGTGTGTGTGTGTGTGTGTGTGTGTGTGTGTGTGTGTGAGCTGAGTGAAGCATGACCATCAATGTAGAGACTGGGTGAAAATGTGGTTTGACTGTGTGTTGTGGATCTCCCGTAGGTATAATATCATTGTTTGATTGAATGGCTGGTATGGTTTGATGAGATAGAAGGTAAACATGGACTGACTTTGGGTGTGATGTTTCATTCCACCCATATTGTAAATTATGTAGCATAATATGTGCCTAACATGTTTTCGTTACTATTAATTATTATTTTCCCAGCTACTCTTAGGCCGTCAAGACCCAGGTGGTCGAACCTCTTTTTATCCTTCCACCGACAATGAAACCCCACCGAGAGAGAGAGAGAGAGAGAGAGAGAGAGAGAGAGAGAGAGAGAGAGAGAGAGAGAGAGAGAGAGAGAGAGAGAGGTTGGGTAAACTGTGTAGAGTCTAGCACACTATTTTTTTAAATCAGATTTATATAGTGTTCACGTTCAAAACAGGGTTTAAACTGTCAATAAATAGAAGTCGTGTGCTTGACTCTTCATGGTTTACCCAACCACGACAAAAGGAACTGTAGAGTCTTTCCCTGAGCTTCTTAAAGAAAGGACCCTCTTGTCGACAGGCAAATAGCCACACCTTCTCAAAACCAAGTTTGTATAGGACTGCTTTGATTCAGGTTACCCAAGTTGCCTGTCCTTCATCATGTAAGCCCACTGACATATGATATGCCTTTTTTGACCAAACGTTCTCTGGCTGTTTAAGCAAATGGAACCAGTATTTTATGTTTTTGCATATGCTGGTGATCCGTGAAGGATATCTGCAAAGTTCTCCCTAAGCGGTGCCATTTGTTGTTTTATCGAGTACGTGCAAAATCCTGTAAATCCGTTTGCAGGAATACAAATAACCCTTTCTGTCTGGCCAAACGTCTCCATGCCCCGTAACTCTGCTCCACACAACAGAGTGGGGACAACTCTGTATATGTGTGAGAGTATGTCTAGGGGTGAATGGAGTGAAAGTGTGTGTGATAGCTAAATCAAGTTTGAGAAAGTATGCGAGAGTTTTTATATAGATTCTTCTGAGTATTATCGTACAAATACACGACACTTAGGGTGTATGAATGAGTTAGTATTTGTGCATATATAAAATCCGCGTGTAAGAGATACAGATCATGGGAAATTAACTATGTGTATGATATATGAATATATGCTTTGTAAATAAGTTCGATGTTGTTGTTATTTTCGTTTTTTTGTTTTGTTTAGTTTTTTGTTTGTTTTGTTTTTGTCTTTTTTCTTTTCTTTTGGTCTTCTCGATTGAGTTTTGTTCATGTTTTGGCGTAACTTGCTAACATATGCTGTTATCTTGATAATTGTAAGTTCATATCTCTTATGTAAAAAACAAAACAAAAAACTTTAAATAAACAGGATGAAAGGAAGAAGTCTGTTAGTGCCATTTGAGCATCAACGAAAAACTGTCTGCTAGCTGACAGTTTTTCGGAGCTAATGGCGTAATCAGATATTGCAGTGGTTGGAGAAACCAGTACTTTGGGTTTGACAAGCAGTTTGCATTCTGACCGATACTTTCAATTCCGGACGCGGGTTTTCTCCAAAACAAAAAAGACTATCCTAAGGTGTGTTCGTGTGTGTGTGTGTGTGTGTGTGTGTGTGTGTGTGTGTGTGTGTGTGTGTGTGTGTGCGTGCGTGCGTGCGTGCGTGCGTGCGTGCGTGCGTGTTTGTGTTTGTGTGTGTGTGTGTGTGTGTGTGTGGGTGTTGTGGGTGTTGTGTGTGGTGTGTGTATTGTGTGTGTTTGCGTGTCGTGTGCGTGTGCGCGCGTGCGCGTGTGAGTGCGTGCGTGCGCGTTTGGAGTTGTGCGCACTAAATATGTGGAAGCCTGGTTCTGGCATATATAATAATAAAGAGGATTTCCAGATCGCCCATGTACCGCACAAGGTGGGAGCACGGGCGCTTTACACACACACACACACACACACACACACACACACACACACACACACACACACACACACACACGCACGCACGCACGCACGCACGCACGCACGCACGCACGCACACACACACACACACACACACACACACACACACACACACAAACAGGTACAGGTAGGCACTCATGACGCTGAGACGTGTATAAATCTTTATTCGGGACCAGCAGGTGTCGAGGATAAACAAAGAAAGACAAGGAAGAAGATAGGAACCCCGTCAAAGTAAGTAAGTAAGTAAACATGGTGCTTAACGTCCACAGAAACCGTACGGCTTATTAGGGACGGGGAGAAGGGGGGAAAGGGAGTATGGAGGTGGGGGGGGGGGGAGAAGGAGATTATATGCCTATCGCTACACTGTCACCACCAGAATGACTTCTGCATTAAGATGGGCAGCGATGAGAGCCATTTTAATGTTTCAGTAGGAAGTGCTGGACAAAGTCACCAGACAGTGTCCACAAACCACAACCTTTTTGAAGAGAAAGGAGAGCCGAAGCGGTATCGAACCGAGGTCCTTCCGCTTACCAGCCTAACGCCCCGTCAAAGGAAATAAGACTGGTATATGTATACAATCTACAAATTATACAATTTGGTTTCTCAAATCTCATCCATTCAATAATTTAATAATTGTGCGAGGAATCTGGAAGCTGAGAGTATCAGAAGCGGAGCGGAGAGTACGGGAGGGTGTGTTAGGTTGAAGACAGTCACAGAGACAAGACGGAGCAGTGCCCGTGATACATTTATACAGAGTGTTCATCTTGTACTGAATTCTTTGTTGGATTGGAAGCTAGTGGAGAAATTGAAACAGAGATGTGATGTGGTCAGTTTTACGTTTTGTTGTTGTTGTTTTCCGTATGAGGCGAGCAGCACAGTTCTGTATGCGACGAAGGCTTTGGACGGAGGAAGCAGGCAGGCCAGAAAGGAGAGAATTGCAGTAGTCAAGGCGTGACAGAATTTCCCGGTAGCCTCGGTGGAAAGAGGCTTCTGGACAGAACTAATTCGACGGAGCTGGTAGTAGCAGGATTTGGTTGTTTGACTGATGAAGTTATCCATGCATAGTGTGCTGTCGAGGAGAACGCCGAGGCTTTTGACAGGGTCAGAGAGAGAGACTGTGCTATTTTCAAGTTGAAAGGTGTTGACAGAAATAGAGGACAGTTTCTGTCTTGTTCCAATGAGCATTGTTTCTGTCTTTTCAGTATTTAGTTGAAGTTCGTTTTGTGTCATCCAGTTTTTTATTTCTATATAACAGTCACAGTGAACAACTCACAGGTAACCCACACAAAACACACGTTGCATGCTTTTCTCAATTCACATTGGCATTATTGAAAAAAAAAGAAGAAAAAAAAGCTGAACTTCTAAAAACGTATGATAAACATGGACAAAACGCAGTCACCTTGTTTGCATGACTATCAATAAAACCTGAAACAATGTGATCATTTCTTTGAATTAACAAATTTTGCCAATAGTTATTTAACAAGAAAGCATAACATACCATGACACATTAATATTCCAAAATATATCTTTATTCAATGCATCATTACTGTAAATCAATTTATACAATACATTAAATACTTTACACTCAGCTGTTATATGTTGTAGCATACTCCCACATCAAGAACAAACACAAAGGCACCCGTACAAACAATCCTTCATTCAAATAAAATCCAAATTATTTTAACTGTTAAAGCATTTAGTTAATACTATATTAATTCGTATTTGACTCTCTCACACACAGACAGAACTAAAAATCAATTAGAGTGAACAAGCACTCCAGAAAAAGAAACCAGATTCGACGCCCAAAGAAGCGGATTTCCAAAGTATAGCTTCACGCTGGCTTTTTCACCCATCAGTAAGTCAACTACGGCGGTACAGGATCCCTGGTCATTGGTGTCTACGTCGTACCCATCAGCATAGGCTACAGCCATGGCTTCACCTGCAGCGAAAATCGCCAGTTCCGTTTTTTGCTTGTGTAGGCCGCCAATGAAGTGAAGATGGAAGATGTAGAGTCCAGAGAACGGTGCTGTAAAGATGCCGGTTTTCTGATCGTAACCGTTGCCAACGTTGGTCAGGACACGGTTGAACTGTACCGGGCGCCATTTAGATGCGTTATATGACCCATACGGCTTTAGCCCCAAATCCACGTGGAATCCAGCTCTATGTTCTGGAAATTGATCAGACAATTTAATCAAGCATTTGTCGACCAATCAGTCAGTCAATCGATCAGAATCCAGCTCTATGTTCTGGAAATTGATCAGACAATTTAATCAAGCATTTGTCGACCAATCAGTCAGTCAATCGATCACTCATTAATTTTAGTCATGTTTAGTTCATTGTGTTCTGAATTGCTTCTAGTCAATGTGAGTGAGTGAGTGAGTGAGTGAGTGTGTGTGTGTGTGTGTGTGTGTGTGTGTGTGTGTGTGTGTGTGTGTGTGTGTGTGTGTGCATGGGCTCCCAGTCAAAGAGCTAAACCAGCACATGTAGAGTCAGTGTTGTGCCCCGGGAGACTGACTGTCTGTCGCAGGTCTTACATGATGTTTCACACTTTCTATGTGCTTGGGTGCTCTTGAGCAGGGGTTGCTGTTGGTAGTGCTGATGGAGGCGGTAATACTGGTAGTAGTAGTGGTGGTGGTGGCGGTGGTGGTGGTGGTGGTGGTGGTGGTGGTGGTGTGTGTGTGTGTGTGTGTGTGTGTGTGTGTGTGTGTGTGTGTGTGTGTGTTGTTTGTTTTTGTTTGTTTGTTGTGTGTGTGTGTGTGTGTGTGTGTGTGTGTGTGTGTGTGTGTGTGTGTGTGTGTGTTTGTGAAATTCAATCGCAGTTTATCAGCCAAGTTGCGTCGCTTAATTAGCATTGAGTTTTTTCTTCAGCAAACCAATTTCATCCGCCATTGCAGCAGTTTTAGTAATCAGCGTATCACCTTTGGCTTTAATACAAAATATGACAATTGTCCTGTAAAGAAACGTTGCAATGAAGCATACTATCAATGTAAAAACATTTATAAATTGAGCGTAAGACATGCACATAAAAAGGCTTTTTGGCGCAGCGAAAAGATGTTTGTGTGGGTGCAAGCTTGTATCTGTGTATTTCAGCGGGCAGCCAATGCAGTGACCGCAGGAAACCTGCGAACTTCTATATTTAGTTGAACCCCAAGTACCATGAGTCATACGGGTACGCGCGCATCCGCGGGGTACAAACGTTTTTCTGCCGCCGAGTGTTTACATGTTATAGGTCTCGAGGGAGCCACAACGGGGACTACCAGTTCACCTTCTTGTTTGTTTTTATTAGTCAGCGGTATTCACGTTCAGCGATTTATCTTTCTTTTGGGGTCAACACTTCCCTCCCATGTAGGGATAGAAGTGTTATGGCGTTGTTTTCCGCCAAAAGGACAGTCCAGGCGAGGCAATCCATTCAGCTAGGCAAAAGTGCCTTCTCTGATCTAACCATGCAGTTAGAAAAGTATGAAAGCAATGTTCTTTGTACATATTAGCTTAGAAAGGAAAGAATGGATCTCATGTAGTGATGTTTCCTGTATTATGTAAACTTACGTATCAATATGTATAATTCACCGTGGCATGGCGTATGCCATTCACACTGATATCTTTATAATCATGCTATTGATTACATGTCACAATACACGGACTGAATTGCAGCCCCGGTGTCGATGTGAA
>OY757551.1:18682550-18690050 GCA_963584105.1 Alviniconcha strummeri
AGTCGCCGCTCCTGCACGCAGCGTGAAGCGCGGCCACAGCTTCGTTTCTGCCATTTCTTCTCCGCATACAGAATCTGTTCCCCAACAGACGTCGCTCCGACAGCTGGTAAGGAGTGAGACCTCGTCTGTTTTTCGCGGCTAGCGAAGCCCCGCTCTTCAGAACCAGTCTGATGGCCTCCGGATCTCCGATGTCCACTGCAACGTGCAGCGCGGTGTTTCCGTCCAGGTCAGTTTCGTCCACCTCCCTGTCAGCCAGCAGTCTCAGCAGCAGGTACCAGTGTTGACTGGCCAGCTCCACGTGGAGTGCTAATTCCACCGTCCAAGCCAGCGACAGCAGCTGGGCTGGGATGAGGAGTGAGGGGTTGCCGAGGTAGCAGCGGTCGCCAGACTTCAGAGCCGGCTCAGAGTTCTTGTTCTCGTCTTGCTTTTCTCTCGGCGTACGCCCGCAAGGTTGAGGTAGCCTAAGGCTTAGCGGGCTTTCGGGTGTTGGTCTGAACTTGAGCGAGAGGAGGTCTTCGTAGAAAGCCTTCGCTTTACGCTTTGCTGAGTCAACAGACTGAGTGTAGAGAGAGGTTGCGAAGGCTGCAGACAGGACATTTTGGGTCAGGGCTTTCGCATTGCCGGTGTGCTTCATCGTCATTTTCAGACACCATAGTGTGAGGCGAGCGGAAGGGCTCCACAATGACCAGTACAGAAGGGGCAGTCCGTGTTCGGAATCCACAGCATCGACCAATCGCCGCATGTATTTTTCGCGTTTATTTCTGGCGCAGAAGTCTTGAAACTCTTTCAGAAAGGACGGACATTCGAAGGAGGGGTGCTGACACAGTTCCAGCAAATCTCCCTTCTCGATCAGCTCGAACATCCTCTGCATCAGCAACCTACGGTCATTCGCGGTGCAGCAGATGAGGTTCGGAGACCCCGCGTGGGTGTTCGATGTACGTACGTACCGCACTAGGAACTTGGCATCGCAAACTTTCAGCACAACAGGAAGAATGCCTAACTGACCCAGAACCAGCCCTGCCGTGTCGTACAGCACGCGCTTTGTGAACCCAGGATCAACATCAGACAGAATAGAGCCGTTGAGGTTGCAAGCGAGGCGGTCCAAATCGCAGCAAGAAACACCGTCGAAGCCAAGGCGTTGCAGCTCGGATTTTACCCCAAGCGGGTCATGGAGGAAATGTCCCTGGCCCAGCATGCTCAGCGCCAGCAGTGCCGCCATACTGGTTCCGGTGACACGATCGAGGACCATGCGCTTCAGCAGCGGCGCGAAGGTCGCCACCGTCGGGGTTAAAGCAGCTGTTGGGTTTAGCGGATCCCTCATCAGGCGAACAACCGTAGCTGGCTCCAGGATAGGACTCTCGGACCCCGCCTCCAGTTGTTTCAGCTCCTGCAGCACGTGAAGGTAGGCCGTGAACACGAGCAGACACAAGCAGGAGCGGCTCCGAGAGTTGAACAGAAGCTCTCTGCAGCGCCTGTGCTGGTCAATGTCCAAGCCCACCTCACCTAGCCCCCCGTCAATTAGGACGATGCTCCGCCCCTTCCGGGTGAGCTCCGCCAGCGACTGGCAGCACAGTCGGTCCAGCGTTACGGTCGAATAACCCTGGTGCTTGAAGTGCCTCAGTAGCGCTTGTCCCAGGGATGACTTTCCCGAGCCTGGCGGTCCACACAAAACTACCCGCCCTGTGTCCTTGAGCGCTTTGACTGCCTTATGAAACTCTTCGGTGTGGCTGGGGCTTGGCTGACCTGTGTCTTCTTTGTGGCTGGGGCTTGGTGGACCTGTGTCTTCTTTGTGGCTGGGGCTTGGTGGACCTGTGTCTTCTTTGTGGCTGGGGCTTGGTGGACCTGTGTCTTTTCTGTAGCTGGGGCTTGGCGGAGATGTGGCTTTTGTGTGGCTGTGGCTTGCTGAAGCTGTGGCTTTTGTGTCGCTGATCATGGGGCTTGCTGTAGCTGTGACTTCTGTGTAGTTGGGGCTTGATGGAGCTGTGACTTCTATTGGGCTGTGGCTTGCTGGAACTGTGATTTTTGTGGGGCTGGGGCGGCTTGCTGGAACTGTCACTTCGGCAGACGAGGCTGTACATTCGGCTGCAAGACAAAGTTTGAGCTCAGATAATTATCTGTGCGTGTCCTTCCCAGGAAGGGATAGGAACTGTGTGAGCGAAAAGATGTCGCTTGTGTTGCTAACACATAAGACAGAGTACTCTCCGACAGAGCAAATAACAATTTTAAAAAACTCCTGTAGAGTGTTAGACATTTTTGTTGTTGTTGTTGCTTTACTTATCCGTGCATGAGTGAACTTCTTATTGGACAGTTAATGCTCCAATGTATTAAAAATACTTAAAAACCGATTTGTCAAAATCTAGACGAAACCGGTCAGCCACTAAGGTCATTTGGGAACTTTTAGGTCAGCTTAGTCGACCAAATAGTCCATATTGCCTTGATGCTCCAGGCGAAATCAGTCAGTCATATTTGTTCTGTCGGTCGCTTACTCATTCCTAGAAACCAGCAAGCACGACGACCTAGTCAGCTGGCCTACCAGTAGTTCAGCCGGTCAATCAGTCAGTCATTCTGGGGAGCGGGATAGCTCAGTGGTTAGAGCGCTGGACTCGTGACTGAAAGGTTGCGGGTTCGAATCCCTGCAGAAGCGGCGGGAGAATTTTCTTCTCCATGGTCAACTTTCTGTGCTGACTCTTATTTTGGTATCCGTTCCACCCCCGTGTTACCGCAGTAGCAAGTAAAAGATCCCGGTCATTCTGCCAAAAGTGCCGGTGGCAGGTTACAGCTAAACACACAAAGACCTCACGTATGTGGCTTTGCATGAAGTGACATGGTGCATGGTTGTATAGTGTACACAGAACTTGCGCCGAGACGGCAGCAGTTTCATGTGGCACCAGCCATGTGGCACCAGCCATGCCAGCGCTGTAAGTACACCACTTCGGTGGATATTCAAAAACGCGCTATTAAAAGCTAGTCACTCATGTAGAATCACATGCGAGCGCAGTGAGTCTGCCCGAGAGCGGAGAATAACGCTATATAAAAGCAATCATCATCCTGCATAGCGACCTCAGACAACCAGCAATGTTAGTCGGTCAAACAGACGATCAGTGAGTGATTCCGTGAGTTCAATCAATCAGTCAGTCAGTCAAACAATCAGTTGGCGATTCAGTGAGTTCAATCAATCAGTCAGTCGGTCAGACAAACAATCAGTGAGCGATTCAGTGAGTCCAATCAATCAGTCAGTCGGTCAAACAGACAATCAGTGAGCGATTCAATCAATCAGTCAGTCGGTCAAACAGACAATCAGTGAGCGATTCAGTGAGTTCAGTCAATAAGTCAGTCGGTCAAACAATCAGAGAGCGATTCAATCAATCAGTCAGTCGGTCAAACAGACAATCAGTGAGCGATTCAGTGAGCTCAGTCAATCAGTCAGTTGGTCAAACAGACAATCAGCGAGCGATTCAGCGAGCTCAATCAATCAGTCACTGGGTCAAACAGACAATCAGCGAGCGATTCAGTGAGCTCAATCAATGGGTCAGTCGGTCAAACATCAGTGAGTTCAATCAATCATTCGGTCAAATCTGCGTTTAACAAACACTGGACACCAAAGCAACATACCAAAACAGCTCAGCCAAAAGCAGATAAGTGTCCTACATCTCTTTTTCTTTTACCGTTTAGCTGTAGTGTAACTGATGTTTTTTGTTGTTGTGTTTTTTAGCTTGAAAAAGGGGCTTACTCCAAAAATTAACATGCTGGGGTTTAATACAACAGATCCAGGGAACTGTATTCACCACTGCGACGAAACACAAGGAAACAATAATACACAAGCACTTTTAACAAAAACTCGTATTCTTCGGGTGTAAGAAGAAAGACAACAAAAGAAGAAGGAAACAAAGAAGAGAACAGACAAGAAGGGAAGGAGCTGATGTAAAAACAAAACAAAATAAAATGTTGAGAGTGAAACGTAATGTTGTGTTCTGTCATAATAAATAACTTCTTTCTTTTTTTAAATAAATACAATCTTTTATAAATAACCTTTTTTGTGCTAGGATCAAATGTGCATTTGCTATTCACCAAATCTGAACAGAGGATCCTCTCTCTCAAGTTGTGTGATAACTATAAGACGCAGCTACTCAGTACCAATATACGTTGTAAATTTTTATTCTCATCATAGCGCTGTCCATCGAATCACCATGCAATATCCAGTTTTGTCCTCCTTACCGACAGTTTTCAGGTCTGTGTTTGACGAATGTACAAGTGGCATGCGCTGGTGGGTTGGGTCGTGGGTGACGTGGCCGCGGTGAGAAGGATGGTGGTCTCCGTAGTAGGTTTTTATGGACAGCCGACTGGTCACGATGACCGGACCGATCACTTGTCCGATCGTCAACGATGTTGGACCTGGCAACCAGTTAGTTAGTTGGTTACTGGATTTGAATGTACTGTCAACAGCATACGGTCATCCAAAAAACAACAACAACAAAACAACAACTCAGAAGCAAATGCACAGAGGCCGTGTGGGGGGGGGGGGGGGGGGGGGGGGGGGAGGTAGAGGGGCCAGATGAATGGACCATCAGTAGAACAATAACAAGACAGAAAGAGCAAGAGGATTAGGCAGAAAACCAAGAGAGGAGATGGGCAAACCCATAGAGGAGAAAGACAGACACGGAGAGGACAGACAGACACGGACAGAAAGACAGAAGGACAGACACAGATAGGAAGACAGACTGAAAGACAGACTCAGAGATGAAGACAGACTGACAGACCCAGAGAAGAAGACAGACGGAGAGACAGAGAGGAAGTCAGACACAGAGAGGAAAGAAAGAAACAGAGAGAAAGAAAGACGGAAAAACACAGGCAGGAAGACAGACAGACACAGAGAGGAAGACAGACACTGTGAGGAAGACAGACGGACAAACAGACACAGAGAGGAAGACAGACACGGAGAAGAAGACAAACACAAGGAGAAAGAAAGACGGACAGACACAGAGAGGTAGACAGACACACATAGAGAGGAAGACAGACACAGAGAAGAAGACGGACGGGCGGACAGACACAGAGAGGAAGACAGGCACAAAGAGGAAGACAGACACAGTGAAGAAGACAGACGGACAGACAGAGACAGAGAGGGAGACAGACGGACATATAGACACAGGGAGGAAGACAGACAGACAAACACAGAGAGGAAGACAGACAGACACACAGAGAAGACAGACACAGATAAGAAGACAGACGGACGGAAAAACACAGAGAGGAAGACAGACACAGAGAGGAAGACAGACGGACAGACAGACACAGAGAGGAATACAAACACACAAACACAGAGGAAGGCAGACGGACAAGCAACACAGAGAGGAAGACAGACGGACAGAGAGACACACAGAGGAAGACAGAAGGAACATACAACACAGACTGAAAACAGATGGGCAGACGCAGAGAGGAAAACAGACAGACAAGCATGCAGTCATTACTGTTATTGGAATCCACGTCCGCTGGAGGAGTGGTGCCATCCGTCCGCGCGCTGGGTGTCAGCAATGACACCAGCAGCATCCACGGAGTCGTCATAGTGCGTGGGCATGACGTCAGAGTTGAGATGGCTGATGTCTTGCAAAGGAAAAAGCAACGGAACATCGCGTGGTTTGCCATCATACCGATCCCGTCGTCCACTGAAAATTACACAATTGTCACCTTATTTTTTCACAGTTGCTGCTTTTAATTAAGTCCGTTTGATACACACCCACACCCACACATATACACCCCCCCACACACCCACACACATACACACACACGCTACGTGCGTGTGAGTGCGTGCGTGTGTGTGTATGCGTGCGTGTGCAAGCGTAGCTACGTGCTGTGTGTGTCTATATGTGAGTGCGTGTGTGGGTGTGTGGGTGTGCATGATTTATCTGCAGGCTATAAGGCACAACAGCCAAATAAAAGTCTAAAAATACCTAGACCTCAAACAGTAAGCTAGCAAAGCGCGGTGTGAGTGGGCCTGATCATGTCACTGCGATATACCTGGACCGGACCGAGCTACTTGAGTCGACGTAAACTTTAGGAAGGGCTGACAGCCACGTGTTATATGTCAAACGTATTACGCTGTCACGAGACATCGTCCCAAGTGCACCCGAGCAAGTCACAGGGACGGTAGCGGGGCCGCGGAAACTCCAAGCACTGGTTTACGACATCCTTCCTAGGTAGGTAGGTGGTGTTGCTTAATGTTCTCAGATTTCAGTTGACATATTAGGGACAAGCTGAGACCAATGCCGAAGCATGGTTCAATAAATCTTTACGTCCACGGAAACCAGAAGGCTAGTTAGGACGGACAGACCAGGACGGCCACCTCGACTCTCACACAGATCGTGAACTATGCCATCCTTCCTGATGATGAGTTGATGCTTAATGTCCTCAGATGTCAGTTGACATATTAGGGACAAGTTGTGACCAATGCCGAAGCACGGTTCAATAAATCTTTACGTCCACGGAAACCAGAAGGCTCGTTAGGACGGACAGCCCAGACGTCCACCACGACTCCACACAGCTCCTGAACTATGGCGCTACGTTGCTTCTACAGTCATATTAGTACCCGAACCTTTCGGAGGGCGCTGACCGCGTCGGTGGACAGCTGCGTGGAGGTAAAGAGTGCCCCTTCAGTGGCGTAACCAATCTGGCAGAGTTTGGGTGAGGGTGCCCACACTCCGAGCATCACTTTCCGGCACCTTCCTCCAACTTCCGCAAATTTGGTTACGCCACAGAAGGAGCATGCACTCTTTATCTCCGCGCAGCTGTCCAGGCGACGCGGTCAGCGCCCTCCGAAAGGTCCACGTAAACATGAGACGCATCCACCCTGGGTGGAAAATAAAAAGGAGAGCCGTCTCGATTCAAACGGTTGTGGTTTTATTTGTGCTGGTGTAAACTTTCTTGGCAGCTATAAATGACACGCCTTGTTTTATTTGAGTTGTTTGTAACAACTTACTACTGTTTGAGCACCACCACCAACAACCACAAAAACTGCTTGTTAGCTGACAGTTTTCTGGACCCTATGGCGTAACTAAATACGGCAGTGGTTGAAGGAAGGATGTCCTAAACCAGTGCTTGGAGTTTGGAGCTGAGGTAAACTTTAGAAAGGCTGACGGCCAGGTGTTATATATATATATTACGTTGTCACGAGACATCGTCCCGAGTTCACCGAGAGCAAGCCAACGGGACGGTAGTGGGGCGGAGGGGTGGGGGAGAGAAGGGGGTGAGGGGTGGGAGGGCGGGGAAAAGGCTGGGGCGCGGGGTGCGGGGGGGGGGGGGGGGGTGCAGTGATATTGCTAATGAGCATCGTTCACCGAGAGAGAATGACTGATTGACTGATCAAACGTTAATGCTCAAGGATAAAGATTTAGGCAGAAGCCTATACAGTCCTACAAAACTGTCCTTGCTATAGCCAACAACAACACAGCCCAACACAACACACACACACACACACACACACACACGAACTCAAACGAACACGCACACGCA
>OY757551.1:18691879-18721449 GCA_963584105.1 Alviniconcha strummeri
TCTTTGTCTATTTCGAAGATCATTGTTTTACATCAACTTCTTGACTATCTTCTTCTTTACTTCTTTCTGTTTTACTATTTTCTTTCTATCTCATTACACCCGACGAAGACTCTCGGTCGAAAGCGCTTGTGGCTAATTGTTCCTTGTGTGTCGTCGTATAGGTGAGTACATTTCTTTAGAGCTGTTCTGTTTTGTCAGCCTCACCAGCACTTGTTCATTCCTTGAAGAGCTGTTGACTGTAGACTGGGGCATCTGCCTGAGTGAAGGGGGGGGGGGGGGGGAGGGGGGAAACAATCCCCCCCCCCCCCAACCGAAAAACAAACAAATAAAAATAAATAAAAAACTTTACTTGCATCCTTTGGAACAGGCCGCCAGACACACTCCAAAATGCAATAGACGTTACGGCTTTTTGGCGGCAGCTGAAATCATAATTATTTGTTTTCAAACCCTTAGTCACCAACCGGCCCTCCTATTCATCCTCACCGGATCTCTTCTTCTAAAGTCTCTTCCACATCCCTTTCTACAAACACTTCCCTCCGACCATAACCCCATGTCCCCCTCTCCGTGTTGATTTAGTAAGCCAATTTCGAGAACAAAGGACTATGTCCGGTCTTGAATAAAAATTGGAAATTGGTTATAAATCATAACCAATTTCCAATTTTTATTCAAGATCGGACATAGTCCTTTGTTCTCAAAATTGGCTTAATGTTTGGGCCTGCGTCGCCCGGCTTGCTTGAAATGTACAGTATATAATTATATGCCACTGGGGGCATCCTTTTTGAGGATGTACCTCTGGTGGAGTTTATGTACCTTGCATGCCAGGTGAGAGTTACGATTAGGATAGGCGGCTCGGGCCTTTGTTGTTTGTACTTGTGTGAATTAACTCCTTTGTGTGTTGATTCTGCACAGTCGTTCTGTCTCAAATGTTTACACTATATAAGTTCACATGGAAGTCGGACATTATAATTTGAACTGACGCTGTTTGCCATTTCTGTGCAAGTGTGCAAACACTGTGGCAAAACCTCAGTCAGCCTGGGAAAATGGCTGATCAGTACTGACACTTGCGCTGTTAAAAAAGCAATCTTTTCATTGTGAAATATTGGGGTTTCCTGCCTCAAACTTCTCAAGAATTACATAATTACGGTGTCTCCTCTCACAACGGTTTTGGTGTTCAAAAATGTTTATGTAAAAAGTAACAGAACAAAACATAAATACAATTATTACGTCTTAACTCAATCAGGTTTTATCACAAAGCAACACTGCAAAAAAGAAGAAACAACAACAAAAACAACATCAACGTCACACACACACACACACACACACACACACACACACACACACACACACACACACACACACACACACACACACAAATACACACAACACACACACACACACACACACACACACACACACACACACACACACACACACACACACACATGCACCAGCAAAATCACGCTAGGCAAATGAAACTCGGGCTACTGTTTTTATTGCTAGGAAACTGCATATGATTTTTTGATTTTTTTATAACTCCGACCCTTCTTTGAAGCACTAATAGCTTAATTATCGCGTGGCTGGTCTGTAGGCTACGTGGTTTTGAGTGACGTAACTCGATCGTCTGCATAGGCTGGGCATGCTGCTTGCTAGTTTGAAGCAATATAATTGGCTATTGCTGTGGGCACCTTTGTGCGCATGCACAACTTTGAGTAGTTCCAGGACAACCACCAGAAACAGAGTGTAACAGCGAACAACCACCAGTAACAGAGTGTAACAGCGAACAACCACCAGTAACAGAGTGTAATAGCGGACAACCACCAGAAAAAGAGTGTAACAGAAAACAACCTCTAAAAAACATTGTGTAACAGTGGACATCCACCATTTAGAGTAAAACAGCTGGCAACCGCCAGAAACAGAGAATGTAACAGCTAACAACAATCAGAAAAAGGGAATGTAACAGCGGATACCCACCAGAAAAAGAGAGTGTAACAGAGGACATCCATCAGAAAAAGAGAATGTAACAGCGGACAAGTACCCAAAACAGAGAGTGTAAACAGCAGAGAACCATCAGAAAAAGGGAGTGTAACAACGGACATCCACCAAAAAAATAGAGTAACAGCGGGTAATCGCCAATAACACCACTAGAAACAGAATGACTGTGTTGCTGTTGGCAACCTCTGAAAACAGACGGTGCGACTGCGGACAGCCACCTTTAATACTAGGGTGTAACAGCGAACAACCACCAGTAACACGAGGGGTGTAACAGCGGACAACCACCAGTAATACCTGGGTGTAACAGCGGACAACCACCAGTAACAGTAGGGTGTAACAGCGGACAACCACCAGTAACACTAGGGTTTAACAGCGAACAATCACTAGTAACACTAAGGTGTAACAGCCGACAACCACCAGTAGCAGTAGGGTGTAACAGCGGACAACCACCAGTAACACTAGGGTGTAACAGCGGACAACCACCAGTAACACTAGGGTGTAACAGCGGACAACCACCAGTAACACTAGGGTGTATCAGCGGATAACCACCAATAACACTAATGTGTAACACCGACAACCACCAGTAACACTAAGATGTAACAGCGGACAGCCACCAGTAACACTAAGGTGTAACAGCGGACAACCACCAGTAACACTAATGTGTAACAGCGGACAACCACCAGTAACACTAAGGTGTAACAGCGGACAACCACCGGTAACACGAGGGTGTAACAGCTGACAACCACCAGAGACAAGAGTGTGAGAAGTACAGGACCATCCACGGGTCAACTTGGCATAACTCAAGTGACATAACTCACGCGGCATAACTCAAGTGGCATAACTCACACGGCATAACTCAAGCGGCATAACTCACGCGGCATAACTCAAGTGGCATTAGTCACGCGGCATAACTCAAGTGGCATAACTCAAGCGTAAAATGTGCATACGAACACTGGAGAACAATGGACACGTCTTTGGTGGCATACCTCGTCCTTGGCGCGATGTTTTTCGTCTGTGTCCATGGCAACGGGTCTATTGTCGTCAATAGATGGCGCGCGGGATCTCTCAAAAATGCTGCTTCTGCTCCAGGTGAAGTGTCTTCAGTCTTATGTAACGTGCACGTGATTCTGTCAAACGGTTGACACGACACTCAGTGGTGCATGAAGAGGGGAGAGAGAGAGAGAGAGAGAGAGAGAGAGAGAGAGAGAGAGAGAGAGAGAGAGAGAGAGAGAGAGAGAGAGAGAGAGAGAGAGAGAGGGAGAGAACTCGAACTTGAACACCGTATTTTACAAGGACTCTAGTTTAAGTTCAGAAAAAAAGGAAAGAAAATACACTGTATAACAAGAGAGAGAGAGAGAGAGAGAGAGAGAGAGAGAGAGAGAGAGAGAGAGAGAGAGAGAGAGAGAGAGAGAGAGAGAGAGAGAGAGAGAGGAGAGAGAGATTGATTAACTGATTGAGTGATTGAACTTTAATTACACAAGAATAAAGGTTTAGGGACGAATGCCCATCGGGCAACCTGCTCTTGAAACAGTCATAAACACTGAAATACATATATAAGATAATGAAGGAGAAAAAAAATCAGTGTGAATCGACAATGATAAATAATACAAAAGAGTAATGCATCAATTCATAATAACATTAGGAGACTATACATGCATGTATATACCTATTACAAACCAAGAAATTGATGTTTTTTATATTTACAACAATCTGTTCTTTTTATTTACAACAGAGAGAGAGAGGGGGGGGAGAGAGAGAGAGAGAGAGAGAGAGAGAGAGAGAGAGAGAGAGAGAGAGAGAGAGAGAGAGAGAGAGAGAGAGAGAGAGAGAGAGAGAGAGAGAGTAGAGAGAGAGAGAGAGAGAGAGAGAGAGAGAGAGAGAGAGAGAGAGAGAGAGAGAGAGAGAGAGAGAGAGAGAGATCTTGAAGTTGCAGGTTGTAAGAGTCATGGTAAGAGTACGATGCGTGACGCACGTTTTTAAAAGTCTAGAATTAATGCTTTTCTCGAATTAAAACTAGACCATCTGAGCAATACGAGGAGCCTCTCTACCATGGTATTTTCTGTATTCTTCTTCTACTATTTTTTTCTTAAGACACTTCTTCGGAAATGTCAGTCAAACATGATCTGCTACACCTACAATATGTCCTTAGTGTTTATTGCCCCAGTTCCAACACTCATCTCACTAACTTGCCTGCAAAACTTAAAGTAGCCATATAAATCTGAAACAAGAATGACTGCTCCGGTCTAAAACAAGATCCAAACACAAAAGAACGCAATTTCTTAGGACAAAACACAATATGCGAATTTTTCAGGTAGTCCCTTTTATCCAGCTACAAAACGACAACGGTGAAAAACGATGACACTGGACACGAAAAAAAAGAAGAAAAAAGGTCCGTTTTGTAGCTTGATAAAGGGGATTACCCCGAAAATTCGCATTCTGGGTTTTGTCCTAATAAATAGCGTTATTTTTAAACTTTAATGTCTAAAGTGGCCATGCCTGTTATCATTTTCCCCTTCTATCTGGAATTCACTGCCACTCCATACTGAACTGCAAACAAGAACGACGCTACTACCAAGTCGTCTACCATAGAGGTCCCCAGGCCCAGACCTCCTCAGGCACATCACTTCTTCTTCTTCCTTTAAAAAAGAAAAAAAAAAAAAAAAAGCCTTTTTACATAAGTATTGTTAGGCCGATCTTATAATTATCAGTGCTAACAACATGTGTCGGCTACCTGCCGGGACTAGAACCCGAGATCTTTCATACATGTGCGGGTTCTGGTCTTCCAGGTAAGGTGTCCTTGACGGCTCGCTCACGCCTCCAGTGCCCGGTGAAGAGCAAGAGGACGGAAACTTGCTGTGAAAACATCACTTATGACGATGCTACAGGGCTGTGTCTGCTGTGCCCAAGGTCCCGCCGATCATCCTCTGCGGAAATGCTGACCATCTGGAGTAAGTAACTTGGTGTTTTACGCCCAGTCAACCAGTACGGTCATATCAGGGCGAGTGACCGTTTGGAATAGGAAAGGTTGGCATAATAGTAATAATAAAGGATACTTAATGCGCCTGTCCCACACAGGCCCGAAGCGCTTGACGCTGGAAGCCATAGGAAAGAAGAAGAAGACTACATGCTATTGATTATTGGTTGAGGATTAGATTTAGGATAACCTCATTGTTTGATTCCCATGTCACTACATGCACAAACGAAAGGTGATCCAAAAGGAACGTGTTTGTGTATTGTTTTAGAACAATAACAATATACTTTATTAATCCCAGTGGGAAATTAAACCTGTCGTTCGATCGCACAACGAAGAGAATATCTCAATAATTCTAAGTCATGAACCACACGCACATACACACTCTTAGACATACGCCCTCTTTCTGTCAGTGTGCATACACTAATACTTAGTTACAGCAAACCCAAAATTACCTGGAATAATGTTTTTTTCTCTGTGTCAAACCAAAACGTAAAAACTCTCAAATTAAATAAAAATCATTAGTTTGACACATCCCCAACCCTCCGTTAGAAACAGACATCTTGACGCATGCGCACACTCAGTTAATGACTGGTATCATTTTCATTAAAAACTGACAGAGCAGAGGGTAAAAACGAGGCTTTATAACGGCTTGTATTTGTTCTTGGAAGTAAAAATCTTAATTTTTTAATTAAACCTTCAATTAATAAGGTTTGCAATAATAAATAAGAAGCTAGCAGTCATCCTGTCGCGGTGGTGAGTGCCAGGGAGCTGTGTGCAGTAAGCCACAGCAACACTGACACCATGATGCTGCTGCTGTCGCGTGTCGCTTATGTCTGTGCTGGCCATAAGCTTTGTATATTAGACATCTGTCAGTGTGTGTGTGTGTGTGTGTGCGCGCGCGCGCGCGCGCGCGCGCGCGCGTGTGTGTGTGTGTGTGTGTGTGTGTGTGTTGTGTGTGTGTGTGTTGTGTGCGTGCGTGCGTGCGTGCGTGCGTGCATGTGTGTGTGTGTGTGTGTGTTTTAAATAATACTTTATGTAAATTGTTTTCGTAGGACTATGCTCTACATGTGTATAAAATATCATATTTAGGTTAATATGTATCATGTGAGCGCTCATGGAGTTGATGAGCGCATGATAAATGTACATTATTATTAGTACTTCCTCCAAGCTCCAAGCACTGGTTTACGACACCCTTTCTTCAACCACGCGCAACCTAGCGCCAAAGCACCCTAGCGCCAAAGCACGCACGTAAACATGAGACCGCGGGTAAAAAAAAAAGAAAAAAAAAGAAAAAAGAGTTCTGTCTCGATTCAAACGATTGTGGTTTTATTTGTGCTAGTGTAAACTTTGTTGACAGCTATAAACGACACGCCTTGTTTTATTTGAGTTGTTTGTAACAAACTTACTACTGTATGAGCGCCAACTAAAAACTGCTCGTTAGCTGACAGTTTTCTGGACCCTATGGCGTAACTAAATACGGCAGTGGTTGAAGGAAGGATGTCGTAAACCGGTGCTAGGAGTTTGATTAGTACCCGAGCCTTTCGGAGGGCGCTGACCGCGTCGCTGGACAGCTGCGCGGAGATAAAGACTGCCCTTTCAGAGGCGTAACTAAATCCGGCAGAGTTTGGAGGAAGGTGCCGGAAAACGATGCACTGAATGTGTACTTCCTCCTCACGTTGCCTGTGCAGATCCAGTGTGCCTTAAAAGCGACGCGCCGAAGATCTCTGACTCTTACGTCACGGCATGGTCACGTGACCAGGCCACCCTGTCGCTGACGGGCAATGTGGCGTGCGATGCCGACTTTGTGATGGCGGTTGGAGCCGACGACAAGCTTCGTTGTCGGGATGTTAATGGAGTCGCACTCTGGACTGGATATAGAAACGGCGACTGTAAGCGCCGGGTATTTTCCGGCGCGTATTATTCGGTAAGACAGTATGGTCTATGGTCGTTGAATGTGGAAGGAAGTATATGGATAGAAAGAGGGATTGGGACGGTGTCGGGGTGTGTGGAGGGGGCGGGGGGTGGGGGTGGAGCAGGAGAGAGCCAGGCCAGGGGTGGGATGGTGGGAAGGAAGAGAGACTCAGAAGGAGAGATCCAAACACACAAAAGGTTCAAAACAATGCTATTTATTTGTTGGAGCCGGTTTGGCCTAGCGGTAAGGCGTTAGGCTGGTAAGCGGAAGGACCTTGGTTCGATACCGCTTCGGCTCTCCTTTGTCTTCAGAAAGGTTGTGGTTTGTGGACACTGTCTTGTGACTTTGTCCATCACTTCCTACTGAAATATTAAAATAGCTCTCATCGCTGCCCATCTTAATGCAGGTCATTCTGGTGGTGACAGTGTAGCGATAGGTATATAATCTCCCTCTTCCCCAACCTCCATATCCCCTTCCCCCCTTCTCCCCGTCCCTAATAAGCCTCATGGTTTTTGTGGACGTTAAGCACCATATTTACTTACTTACTTATTATTTATTGGGATAAAACACAACATGCGAATTTTCGGGGTAAATCCCTTTATCCAGCTGCACGTTCTCAACAGCGTCAACAGTCTGACAATTTTGTCAGAAGGAGAGTTTTTGAGAGAGTATTGGTCAGTCCTTCATGTTCGTTAACGTCCGCAGAAGCCACATAGGGCTTATTAGGGACGAGGATATAATTATTGGCAATTTCGTATTTGAGTGGGCGACGGAAACTGACTGGAATGGGGCGGTGGAGAGGAGGGGGGCGGGGGAGGCGGGGGAGGGGGGGTTGGAGAAGAAGATATCCAGGCAAAGGGTAGGGTGATGGGGAGGAAGAGAGACTCGGAGGGAGAGAGTTTTTGAGAGAGTATTGCTTATTCTTTAACGTTGCTTTTTGTCTGTCGAAGCCACTGCAACGGGGCGTGTGTGGAATCATGGTGGACATCGAGAGCAGCATCGAGTGACGAAGGGAATGAGGGCAGAGGAGGGAGAGGAATAAGAAGGGTAGGAAGGGAGGGGGCAGGGGAGGAAGAGGAGTAAGGAGGGTAGGAAGGGAGGGGGCAGGGGAGGAAGAGGAGTAAGGAGGGTAGGGAGGGAGGGGAGTGAAAAGGGCAAGGAGGGGAGGGCAGCGGAGGGAGAGGAGTAAGAAGAGTAAGAAGGGTAAGGATGGAGGGGGGCAGGGGAGGGAGAGGAGTAAGAAGGGTAAGGAGGGATGAGGGCAGGGGAGGGAGAGGAGTAAGAAGGGTAAGGAGGGATGAGGGCAGGGGAGGGAGAGGAGTAAGAAGGGTAAGGCGGGATGAGGGCAGGGGAGGGAGAGGAGTAAGAAGGGCAAGCAGGGGAGGGCAGGGAAGGGAGAGGAGTAAGAAGGGTAGGGAGGGATGAGGGCAGGGGAGGGAGAGGAGAAAGAAGGGTAAGGAGGGATGAGGGCAGGGGAGGGAGAGGAGTAAGAAGGGTAGGGAGGGAGAGGACAGGGGAGGGAGAGGAGTAAGAAGGGCAAGCAGGGGAGGGCAGGGAAGGGAGAAGAGTAAGAAGGGTAGGGAGGGATGAGGGCAGGGGAGGGAGAGGAGTAAGAAGGGTAGGGAGGGACAGGGCAGAGGATGGGGGCAAGGGAGGGAGAGGAGTAAGGAGGGAGGGGACACCAAGGAATGAAGGCTGCTGTAAGTGGGCGATGGAAACTGATTGGTACGCGTGTTTCCTTGTGTTTTTGTTTGTTTGTGTGTTGTTGTTGTTTTTAAGTGTATATGTATGAATAGTTATTGTCTACTATGTGATTATGCTTATGGCTGAACACTCTATACTGTGCGATTTACGGGACGTAAATAATGGAAGAATTACTAACTGTGTTTGAAGGCGGAGTAATGTCAGCTGGATGGGTTGAGTGAGCATGGTATTGCTCTTCACTGTGATGGAATCTGTCCAACAGCTGTGTTGTTTGCTGGTGACACAACACCCAACAGGTGTTGTGCTTTTGGTGACGCATTGCCCCACGGGTGTTGTGCTTTTGGTGATGCATTGCCCAACAGGTGTTGTGTTTTTTTTGGGGTGTTTTTTGGTGACGCATTGTCCAGTATGTGTTGTGTTTACTCGTGACTGCGTTTTACTACGATTCAATGCCCCACAGGTTCTGTGTTTCACGGTGATACAATGTCCCACAGGTGCTGTGCTTCACGGTGGTGCAATGTCCCATAGGTGCTGTATTTCACTATGATTCAGTTTCCAACAGGTGTTCTTTTTACGATGACGTAATGTCCTACAGGTGCTGTGTTTCACTGTGACGCAATGCTATGTTTCACAGTGATGCAATGTCCAACAAACTGTTTCACGGTGATGTAATAAATGTCCAACAGGCGCCCTGTGTTAACTACGGCTGCCCGCTGCCAGCAACCGTACACGCTGGGTGGTCCGTGTCCATTACTGGGATACCCACAGACATTTCTGAGTAATATTTGTCTGCCTGTCTCTTTACCTGTTTGTGTGTCTGCCTAGGTGTTTGTCTGTCTGTAAATTTGTCCATCTGTCTAATGGTCTGTACTTTCGTCAGTCTGTCCGTACATTTCCCTGTTTTGTCGGTCTGCTCTGCTGCATTTACACAAGGAAGCTGTATTGACGTAATTACCACACCCGTAACTGACCTCACAGACAGCAAAAACTAGAAAGAAAACAATCAACACGCACATTAAAATTTCAACAGAACTAATGACAAAACGGGTTTACAGATATGTGTACGTCGTTTTTGGTGTTGTTTTTGTGGAGGTTTTGCTTGTTTTTGTTGTTGTTGTTGTTGTTGTTTTGTGCATATGTTTTTTGTTTTTGTATTTATCTTTACTTAAACAGGAAAACTCAGATATGAAACAATCAGAAGAAAAAAAAAGAGAGAAAAAAAAAAAAAAAAAAAAAAAAAAAAAAGGCAAAGCCAGTCTTTGTTATAAGACGAACCTGGGATGAAAGAAACTCCAGAGAATGTTCTAGTCGCGATGATATAATTTATTTTATCGACAGTCTACTTACTCTATATGGCAAATATGAAAGTGAAAGAAGACATTGTACTGTTTGGTAATGGAAAGGACTTTGAATCAGATGGAATCTTTGAGTTTATTGTTTTTGGTTTTTGTATTGATATAAACACTGGCAGTCATACCATTGTTTGGACACACGAAAATACTGGTCACACTAAGAGGGATGGGTAGCGCGCGCGCGCACACTCACACATACACACACACACACACACACATAAACACACACACACACGCACACACGCGCGCACACACACACACACACACACACACACACACACACACACACACACACACACACACACACATTCACGTTTGAAAATACTTTTAAGGCACAACAAATGATACAAATATTGATGTATATTAAAGAGAGAACTCCAGCAATAAAATACTGCTATTTTTGAAAACACTCAGCTGCAATATAAAGACTACAAAGTACAAAATACTTCGTACTTTTTTCGTTACAGAATTACGATTGATCTGGTGCACAAGAACCGTCTCCATTTTTCTCTTCTCGCCTTTCGTCTGAACTCTGCGGGACACGTACGTGACGTTATGTTCACGACATTTACCACCTCTTGGGCACCTGAGAAGGTCATTCATCCATAGCCTTATCCCCTTGGTCTAGCGAAACAGTTCGTGCTATTATGGAATATTCAGGCCCTGGACGACAGTCGATCTGCCGTAAGTTGTTGCACATTTTACTTCATGTAATATTTATTACATCACTCCTATTACACGTCATTATATGCCAACATTGTTCAAACCGGTACTTCATATAATATTTATTACATCACTCCTATTACACGTCATTATATGCCAACATTGTTCAAACCGGTACTTCATATAATATTTATTACATCACTCCTATTACACGTCATTATACGGCAACACTGTTCCAACCGGTACTTCATATAATATTTATTACATCACTCCTATTACACATATGCCAACATTGTTTCAACCGGAGGACACGAAAACAAAATAGCTCATTCAAAACACATATAAGTGTCTTAGCACTCCATCTCATTTTTCATCTTTTGTCACCGTTTAACTGTTGTTTAAGTGTCGTTTTGTAGCTTGATGAAGGGGATGGCCCCCAAAATTAGTATGCTGTGTTTTGTCCCAATGAATTGCGTTCTTTTGAACCTTTGATGTGTTTGCACACTTCATGGTTTACATTGTTGCTGGGAACGCGGCTTTATAGCTTGTGGTGTAGACCGTTGCTACGGCAGACTCTCTTCTTTCTGTGTGTGTGTGTGTGTGTGTGTGTGTGTGTGTGTGTGTGTGTGTGTGTGTGTGTGTGTGTGTGTGTGTGTGCGTGCGAAATCAATCAATGTCTTATTTTATGTATGTTAACATCGGGGTGATATCAGACCCCCACCCCACCCCCGCCCACCCCCCTCCCATACCCCCGACCCCCCCAAAAGCACATATTATTATATTATACTAACTTACCCACAGGACTATGAACAATCACTTTAACAATAGAATTGATAACATCAGTATTATACAAAATATCTCTTACGTTGTTGCAAGCATTAAAGTCATATCCATTTTTCTGAAATAACTCTGCGGTAATGGAACATTCAAGTAATGTCTGTTTAACAGATACATTATTTTTTACAAACCGTGTCACATACTCTGAACATTTGGTGTTCCATCAATTCAGACGTAACTTGTATACTACTCTTGCTAAATATCTGGAACGAGATGGATTCGCAGATTTACTCTTTTTTTCAATGTGTTTATACACAGTCTACTCAAACATTGAAGTACTCTCATGAGACGAAAGTTGTAGGTTATTATATGACATTTGAGACATGTTTTCATTGCACCTTGTTTAGATAATATATCTGATATTTCATTCGAATAGAGACCACAGTTAGACGGTACCCCCAAAAGGCAATCGCAATACTCCATGACATGATACAGTGTAATAAATACTTTACTTCATAAAATACATCCCTTCTCATTTTGCAGTCCCAGTTTTTCAATGCATATAGAACTGATTTTGAATCAACACGGATCAAAAAATTAAATATTGCTAACTGAATATTGAATACACACACACACACACACACACACACACACACACACACACACACACACACACACACACACGCACACACACACTAAAGTGTTAGTAAAGATCTGTAATATGTTCATCTGTTTTTCGGTACTACGTCGACGGCCAGTTCCTGGAAACCTTTGATCCACCCGAATTTGATATAAGCTTCTCGGAAACACTGTAACTGCAAAACGTCTATATACTTCTCTCTGTCTGGATACTTTGTTTGAAAATCGAACAAAATTCAAAGCGTTCTTTTGAAGTGATACTAGCACTCCAGTCTTGCTGGAGCTGATCCAGCAGTCTCTGTGAAAACAGACACAAATCTGTTCAAATGTCCCACATTTTGCTGCAGCAAGACATCTCCAAAGCCGTTTCTACACAAAAGTTCTTTGACATGATAGGCCCACGTCTTTTTACCAAGATCTTGCAAATACAGCAACATTTTATAAGCCTTTTTAGGAAGCCTTTCGTCTGGTAGATTTGTAATTCGTAGCCAGTATTTTACACATCGTACAGCAGATGAAATAAACATAGGATATCTGCCCAAGTCACCATAGATCATATGGTTTGGTGTTTGCACGCTGGCTTTCAAAAATCGTTTGCACGCAAACATATGCGTGTTTCTATTACTACAAACTGTTGGAAACCCCACAGCTCGGATCCATACATAAGAATCGGTAGGATCTGGGCATCATACATTTTAAAAACAACAACACATTTCTCGGTACATTTCCGAGTCTCCATAGACATTTGAGTATCTGGCTGGTTCTGATCTTTGCCCTAGCGGCCAAATCACCAAAAGATTGTGTCAAAGACAATTTGGTGGTAAAATACAACCCCAGGTACTTATAGCTATTTACAACCTCTGTCTCCTCATCACCATACCTCCAAACCTCACTGGCCGCGAGAAAACCTCCTTTTCTGAAAACAATAATCTTGGTCTTGCTCATGTTAACTGTCATTGAAAAATTATCAGCAAAGTGTTTCAAAATATCAGTCTGCCTTTGCAGACCCGCCACACAGTAAGAGGCAAACAGAACATCGTCAGCAAGTAGCATTACCAAAATCTGTACAACATCTGGTGTTAACTGCACACCATTCATACCATTTTGCGCTATCTCCAGAGATAGCTCGTTTATCAAAAAGGAAAACAGTGTAGGCGGAAGCACACACCCTTGTCTGACCCCAGTAGGACACTAAAAAAACTATGTTAGATTATCTGGGCATTGAACACAAGACCTTACACTTATGTACATGGTTTGCAAAATTCTCAGCATTTTTCCGCATACACCAGATTCCCTTAGCACATTCCACAAAACACTCCTGTTGATGGTGTCAAACGCCTTTTTAAATTCTACAAAGCATATGTAGACCTTACCAGATTTCTTTAAAAGATATCGTTGAACAATAGCATATAACACAAACATGTTGCCGACGGTGGAATGACCTGCACGAAAACCACTTTGTTCCTCAGCAGTTTTATCATTTTCATCAGCCCACAGTGTAAGTCGTTTGTTTAAAATGTGTGCAAACACTTTCCCTAGTATACTCAGCAATGAGACACCTCGGTAGTTATCTGAGTCGTCTTTGTCCCCACTCTTGTGAATTGGGACAATGATAGCACCACTCCACGCACTCGGATATTGCCCCGTATCGAAGACATGATTAAAAATCAGTACAAGCAGTGACAGTATATGTTCAAGGGAATTCTTGAGCATTTCTGCTAAAATAACATCAGGTCCTGGTGATTTGTTCAGTTTCAAGTGCCCTATGGCATTCTTGACTTCCTCCTCAGTTATGGGACTGTCTAGGCCTTCAATGGCTGGAGGGTCTGCATAGTTCTCTTCGCCTTTGTCCGAGTTCGTGTCACCACTTAATACATTCTTGAAATGAGTAAACCATTCATTGGTACTAATGAGCGGTTGTCTACATGTCCCTACACAGATAGACCTTACTTCACTCCAGAACATTTTTGAATATTTCATCTCTGAAGTCAGTTCGTTCAACTTATTCGCCTTATATTTTTGTCTTTTCTGTTTCAGTAGACTTCTGAATGATTTCCTGCAGTTAACATACAACAGTCTTTTATTGCGTTTACTCTCCTCACACTTGTAGCGCCTAAATTTCCTCCACCATTTCGGTGTTTCTCTCCTTGCCGCTTTGCACTCAACATCAAACCATTTGCTACTTTTCAGTCCTTTGCTGACTCTACGCTTCATACATACTGCAGCCCCAAGGAGTCCATTGTTAAGGCAGTTCACAGCTCAACAAGTCCTTAACTTGCGTAATGACATTTTGGAACATCTCACCCCTAACTGCTTCAACAAATGTAGACTTTTTATCATCGTCCCATACCAGTTTTTCTACAAATAGTTGTTCTTTGCTATTAGCCTGATCTTCTTCAGAACACAGCGACAATTCAACCGGCAAGTGTTTAGAGTCAAACCTTTCTGCTACATGTAGTTCTATGTCTTGGTCTGCTAACTCTTTTGAACAGATATAATAATCTACAGAACTACAGCCTGCAGCACAAACATATGTGAAATGTCCTTCTTCGTCCCCTCGACAGCCACCATTCAAAATGCGTAAGTCACATTCAGCACACATTTCCAGTAGCAGTCTACCAAAAGCATTCAATGTTCTGCCTTCTGACTGTCGATATTCGCACAGTTCAGTCTGAAGAAAGGTGATTGTGTCACCATCATCATCGTGTGACAGAGTATTAAAATTGCCAGTCCTAGCATTAAAGTCTCCGCATAACATATAGCAATATGATTGGTCAAATTGTTGAATAAAATTTAGGAGACATTGTTCGATTGAATAAAGGCCGGAAGTGACAGCCACATGCGCTTGCCTATAATAGGGTGAGTCATATGGGCATACACACGTACAACACAAGATAACGTGTTTCTCACAAGACCATGTCGTCATGTTTTAGCCAGATCATGTTATCTTGCGACAGGTCCAACACACTGACATACTTTCGCCATGCACGTTATACCAACACCACTACTTCGTCTATGCCGGCTACTCCACTACTTCGTCTATGCCGGCTTAGCTTCACCGCTGGACTGGAAAACTGTAGGAAGTCCGGGAAACAGTCAAGCGGATCAACGCGTTCAAGAAAGGTTTCTGTGTAACAAATAATATCAAATTCACTCACATACTGCATGAAGTCTGCCTCACATACCTTGCCGAGTAGTCCTTCTACGTTCCAGTTCAGAATGCGTAAAGGTTTGCCAGCTGCACGTGCACAAGGACCACTAGACTCTTGTGCCACACCACGTGCATTTGTCAGCACGTGCTGCTCGTTCTGACTTGGTGTTGTCTGTCTGCTGTCACTACTGTCCTCCGTCTCAGACAGTGGGGCTTGTAGTCATCGCTGTTGTTCTTTCCTCATCATCACGACGTCAATGCGTCCTTGGTTCCGCTGAGGCGTGCGACCGGCTGCTGCTTTGTTGTCACCGGCACTGCCGTTGGTCTGCTTGCGTGTTCTTGGGCGTAATACCGGAGATGCCTCCCTCGCTGCTTCGTCGGCAGGGGCAGCATGGCCATTGTTGGAGCGGTGGTAAGAACCACTGCCACCATGCACCCCGCCACGCCCAAAGCCGCGGAGTGATGTGTTGTGTTCGCCGCCCTCGCCACCGTCACCACCGCCAGCACTTCCACTTCCTCTTCCACGTCCGCGACTCCCTGACGACTGGCAAGGAGTTTGCTGTCTTGTTCTGTCACCAGTGCGGTCAACGTCCTCATCAACCGCCAGGGACTGCAGGTGTCTGTTGCTGCACGTGCTGTCGTCGGAGTTGGACAGATATCGGGCTGGCGACAAGGTGAGACCATCTCCTTCTGCCCAACCGCCTTGGCGCACTTCATTCACGTCGTCAAAAATGGCATCGTCGTCAATGTCCATGTTCACAACCGCTGTGTCGCGTTGTTTTGGTTGCTGTTTGCGTTTACTGAAGAGTTTGGTTCCCCTGTAGAATACAATGCACCCGTCGTCTCTGAGGTCTTTGAGTGTACTTCGCTGTTTTGGTGTTAGATCATCGTTCATCCTTACGTCCACTTCGCTAAGCATTCTTCGCATTGATCTGCTGGCAATCAGATTGCGTTTGTCTCTGTTTCTCACAAATGTAGCGATAATTAGGCGTGGTCTCGTCGGATCATCGCCTTTCTTCTCTAGCCAGTGAGTACATGCTAAATCGTCTACAGTCCTTGTTCTTTCTGGGTCATGGTCATTGAAAATGTTGACCAGAGTACGGGCGCAGTCAGCATCCGACTTTCTGTCGTGCACCACTTCCGGAATTCCGCAGAAAACAATGTTATTTCGTCTAGCAAAGATTTTCTGGCGTTCTAGTTCTTCTTCCATCCGTACTAACCTCTCGTCCAGTCTTTCTGTTTGTTTTTTTACAGCTTAAATGTCTTCCTGTCTTTGGTGGAGGTGTTTTTTTTTCATCAGGTTCAACTGTTTTGACACAGTGGAGATCACAGAGGACATGGACTCCATCTGCGCTGACACAGCGTCCAGCCTAGCACCAAGCGAATGTGTGGGCAGTGCAGCAATACAAACACACATCGACACGAGAAACATTAGAGCTCAAAATGTTGTTAAAACGCAGCGGTATGACAAGTCCGTGAAAAAGTCCCAGTGCGAATATGGTGAATAAGAGTCAGAATTCTTTGCCCGGGTAGACCTTTCCACTTTTTTTCTTCAAAATCTCCATTAGAACTGGATGAAAAATTCCAATTCCAAGGCGATGTGCTTCACTTGAGTTAGGCATCTTGTTTGGTCGGTGATCGGCTTCATTAATTAGCTGAATTGGCCAAAAATCTACGAATTTGAACACAGCCTGCACGGAGCACGTCTTGCCTCTCCTTTGCGAACAGTTCACCCCCCCCCCCTCTCCCCGAGAGAGAGAGAGAGAGGGGGGGAGGGGGGGGCGATCTCGAACTTGAAAAAGTTTATTTTCCAAATTGTACTCTAGCTTCGACACTGCTAACTAATGGTCCACTCTCTCTCTCTCTCTCTCTCTCTCTCTCTCTCTCTCTCTCTCTCTCTCTCTCTCTCTCTCTCTGTCGCATGAGGTAAAATAGCTGTCCAAACAGAAAGTACAAGCAAACATGAACAACCACTTACGGAAGTACAATGAGACAAAAGGTTATGTGCTTAGCGTCAGAAATTCACCCCTCGCGAACACAGTTCGTTTACCACATTTAACCTATTCACTGCCAGCACAGCACAGTGTCGATGCAACCACCACTGCCTGGGAGATTTCAGGCTTTCAATGGAAAAAAAAAAAAAAAATGTAGCGCCTCTCATGTTCTAGCTAGGTTTACAAAAGTTGTATTTTTGGTAAACTTATTCATTTGTCTTCAAGATGAGAATAATTCTGAAACAAAATGCTTTTATTTGTAGGTAAAAAAAGAAACTTTTAAAATTACCTACTGAAAATGGACAACTTTCGCGGCACATGCTTTTTCGGTTGATATCACTGCATTTGCCAGATCATGAGAACAGGAACAAACAGGATAAGAAAATGACGGTGACAAACACTCCACAGACACAATCTGACATTTTATCAGTGATTAAACATGAAAAACAGTACGCAAAGTGGCAGCTCCACGTGTGGTGGCAAGCCAGAAACCCTAAGGGGGTCACTCTTTCAAAGCACGGGCTAATAATTTTCACACAAAGTCATTGCAACGTGATCGGTACCTATTTATTGAAGAAAGTCTGGGGTTTCCTGTGGTAGGAAACACCACAGGCTTTGTCGGGAGTAGCTTTGGCTAAAATCGCGGAACCAGGCCGATGAAATATACCATAGTTCAGGAGCTGTGTGAGAGTCGAGGTGGCCGTCCTGGGCCGTCCGTCCTAACGAGCCTTCTGGTTACCGTGGACGTAAAGCTATACTGAACCATGCTTCGGCATTGGCCTCAGCTTGTCCCTAATATGTCAACCGACATATGAGGACATTAAGCAACACTACCTACCTACCTACCGACGGAATATTCCGTTACTGGACACTGGCGCGTGCTGAACTTAGCGACGGAATATTCCGTCAATGGGCAATCAAGAGGTTAATGTCTACTTGTATTATACATGTGTGCTCCAGTTAGAGTTTGGTCATGTTTGGTTACTAGCAACTTTGGTACAATGTAACCTAGATTTTGCTAGGAGTCATGCGCCATAGAAATGTCCATTATTATTATCAATATTAACTACTTCCCGAGGCAAACAAGCCAACAATGAATATAAAACAAGTTAATCAGGTCTGCATAGTCGTGGGGTGGCGAAGCGGAAAGCCAATTTTTTAGCAGTCAAGCATAGTAATGGAAAATCTCCAGCTGTTTGGCCTGAGTACCCTTCTTAAAGGAGAACCGAGGCGAATACGCAAGACGGCCTGAAAACATGGAAAATATACAAATATTTCCTCATGCACGCTTCATTTCGTCGTTCTATCACTGTTCCTGAAAAAAAGAACAACAACAACAACAACAACAACAAAAAGAGAGAGAGAGAGAGAGAGAGAGAGAGAGAGAGAGAGAGAGAGAGAGAGAGAGAGAGAGAGAGAGAGAGAGAGAGAGAGAGAAAGAAATCGACTTTTTAAAATCGTGAACAGTTGATAGTGAGTGCTGGCGTTTTGTACCCATCATTCTGTATCAGTGACGTCATAAACAAGGCCGTAATGTTTGGATAAAGCATTAAACAGGTCACAAGCCAACTTGTTTTTGCTCTTTCAGTATTGGAAAAGAGAGACCCAGTATTTCTAAGCCCGAGGAGCTCGAATTCGCGGCAAAAATATACAGACGTAATTGTTTTAACCGAGAGAAAAACTGGTGTGTCTTTTCTTTTTACATCATGCGTATCGGTGAGTCCAGTCTCCTTTAACATGCTTTGTCTGGAAGATCTGTCAGCTGTAGACTGAGGAGTCTGCCTGTCTTTGTTGTTTGTGCCTGTGTGACGTCTTTCGAGCGCTAATTAACTTCCCTGTGTGTTGGTTCTGCACGAGTGCTCTGGGCTCTTTCTGTTTCAGATCTGTGAATAACATGTAAATGTGCATATGCCTGTGTTTATATGTTGAGCCAGTTTCGAGATTAAAGGACTATGTTCAGTCTTGAATAAACATTAGTGTTGTATTATGCCTGTGCACACCTTTGTCGCCCAATATGCCTGAAATGTACCAGAAATATGCCACTGGGTCATCCTTTATGACGATGTAAATAAATAAACATGGTGCTTAACGTCCACATAAACCACAAGGTTTATTAGGGACGGTGACGATGTACCTCTGGAGGAGTTTATGTACCTTGTATTTACGTGCGTGCCAGGTGAGAGTTACTGTAGGCGACTCAGGTCTTTGTTGTTTGTACTTGTGCGACGTCTTTCGAGCACTAATTAACTCCCTTGTTTGTTGTTTCTGCATGAGCGCTCAGAGCCTCGTTCTGCTTCAGATTTTTACACTATACAAGTTCACACAAACATTGACATCTTCACAGGAGGGGTAAAAAAACATCAATAAATGATGTCCAGAGGTGTTTAGACGTATATTGATTAAATGAAAGTAAGACAAAGATATGCCAGTCTCCCTTACACTCTTGCTTAAAAATGAAATATAGATCAAGTAAAACTAATTATTAGCATGGATACAGATACAAATGTATATAACAATAATTCATATCAAGCGCTATTCTTTAACCAGAGTTGAACTCACTGCGCTGTACAAACATCTTATCACAAAAACCACATTAACATACATTTTAGCAAACAAAATCTTAATTACTGTAGCTTAAATTACCATTATCGTCTATCAAAACAATACACACAAAGACACACACACACACACACACACACACACACACACACACACACACACACACACACACACACACACACACAATGACACGCGCAAACCAGTCTCCGCTCGTCCACTCATACAACAATTAACAAAATATTAATGATCTCAAACAACGACACCAATCTGAATCTGTCTTTTCACCCACCCAACCCGTGCCTCGTTCTCTTGCCTAGGTCTCTCATGCTCTCTCCGTCCCCCCTTCCTTCCCCCCTCTCCCTATCCATATGCAGCCATCTACACTCAACAGCCACACACAGACACACCTTTCTTCAGATTCTACAGGAGGGCCTGGGCAAACTAGAAGGTTTCTGCTGCGATTTGAATTGAGACAGTGTTGGTACATTTCTTAGTGTGGCCGGCAGAGAATTCCAGTGTGTGTGTGTGTGTGTGTGTGTGTGTGTGTGTGTGTGTGTGTGTGTGTGTGTGTGTGTGTGTGTGTGTTTCTCTGTGTGTTTCTCTGTGTGTGTGTGTGTGTGTGTATTTGTGTGCGTGCGTGCGTGCGTGTGTGTGTGTGTGTGTGTGTTAAAATGCCAGCGCGTGTGTGCGTGCATATGTGTGTGTGTGTTTGTGTGTGTGCGTGCGTGCGTGCGTGCGTGCGTGCGTGCGTACGTACGTGCGTGTGTGTGTATGTGTGTGTGGACAGGGTCTTTGCTTTGCATATGACCTAATTCTAATGCGTGGTGAATGGTCACTATGGGCAAAGCGCTTCCTTCGAGGAAAAAATCTGAATAACGCTTTTCATATCAACGCTTTCAAATCCAAACCAATACCAAAACAGTCACAGTTCAATTCAGTTCAGTTCCAAGAGGTATCAATGCCCTCCGAAATGCCCATATGCGCTCCGACTCATCTCTCAGAAGTTTCCCCAGCATTGCCTTCAAAACAGTTCCAGTGTTCGTCTGAATGGAAGTGGCCCTCTCTCGTCCTTCCAATGCTGATGGTCGTGCGCTTCCACTTTCCACGCCTTTCTTCTCCAGGCGAACGAGGGTGTGATGTCCTTGGCTTTGTGTCCGCGGGTATTGTCTCAAGCTTCTCAACATTTCAGATCTTCGTAGACGCAAGCCACTTGTGATGGCTGCTTTGGCTCTCAGTCTATCTGCTCGGTTATTTCCCTTTCCTCCGGCATTGATACCGTATAGGCTGCACTGTTTTCGTAAATGGTGATTGCAACTTGCTTGACAGCGAAGCCCCACCCTGACTGATCTCTGGTGACTGAGCCATCAGTGTACATTATATGATCCCAAAGTTTGTTGTTTTCAGGAATGGAAAGCTTGATCGTTGACTCAGTTTTGTCTGGTAGCCATTCTCAATAGTGTTTTTGCCGAATTTTCTGGCAGGAGTGTGTCATAAAGATGCCCAAAACGGTATGGGTGCCTTTCCCACTCATTGGTTTGCTTGCGCTCTGTCAGCTGGCATATTTGCACTATTGGGTCGTTTGCCAGACCCACACAAGGCTTGCCGCGCCCCAGTCTTCATCCTTTGTGTGTTCGCCAGCCTAATGATGCTAAGATATAGGACTACCACTTTGCATACATCATTTCCACACGCATTCTCATACATTTCCATAAATTCACATCGAAACTGGGGTTGCAGTTCAGTCCACGTATTGTGACATGTAATCAATAGCATGATTATAAAGTTCTCAATGTGAATGGCATAAGCCACTCCACTGGGAATTATACACATTGATACGTAAGTTTACATTATACAGAAAACATGAGATCCATTCTTTCCTTTCTAAACTAATATGTACAAAGAGCATTGCTTTCACACTTTTGTAACTGGTTAGATTAGAGAAGGCATTTTTGCCTAGCTGAGTGGGTTGTCTCCCCTGGACTGTCCTTTGGGGGGGGAAACAACGCCATGACACTTCTATCCCTGCACGGGGGGGGGGGGGGGGGGGGATGTTGACCCCAAAAGAAAGCTAACTGGCTGAACTGCACCCCAAAGCGTGAATATCGCTGACTAATAAACATAAACAAGAAGGTGAGCTGGTGGTCCCCGATATGGCTCCAGCCCTGTTGGTCCGGGTGAGGCATGGTCCAGGTCTGAGAACCTGTTGCTGATAACACGTCTTAAGTGCATATTTCTGGTCATGAAAAGACACGTACGTGCATTTGTGTACACAATAATGGTAATGTTTTATGGGAGTCGGGCCTCAACTAATTTAAACTGACACGCAGTTTGCCATTTCTGCGGAAGTGTACTTCACTTTGGAAAATGGTTGATCATTTCTGACCCTTGTGCTGTCAAAAAGTAATATTTTCATTGTAATATATTGGGGTATCCTGCCTCAAACGTCTCAAGAATTACAGAATTACGGTGTCTCCTCTCACAACGGTTTTGGTCGTTCAGAAACATTTACGCAAGATGCAACAGAACAAAATTTAAATACAACTAACTATTATGTCTCACTTGAATCCTGTTTCATACACACACACACACACACACACACACACGCACGCACGCACGCACGCACGCACGCACGCACGCACGCACGCACGCACGCACGCACGCACGCACGCACGCACGCACGCACGCACGCACGCACGCACGCACGCACGCACGCAAACACACACGTCACACGTTTCATGCCTTCATGTGTATGCCTTTTCTGACGACAATCGATCGAGTCATGTACAAAAAAAATTCACAATCAGTCGAGTGAATAAGCATTCCAGAAAAAGACGTCAGCATCGACCCGCAAATCTATTGATTTCCATAGTAAATGTTCACGTTGACAAAAAAAGTACCAGAGAAGCCACTGTTGGCAACTGAAACGCCGTCTACTTTTTTAGTTTTTTTGTTTGTTTTGTTTTTGCTAGTAAACTGCGTATGCTATGCGGATGATTTTTTTTTATAACTCCGCCCTTTCGTACTTTGAAGAGCAAACAGGTAAGGTATTGTGTAATTGTTCTGTAGACTACCTGGTCTTGAGTGCTCTGGATCGATAGTCTGCATGGGATGGGATGCTGCGTGTTAGTTTGAAGTAATTCGATTGGCTATTGCTGTATGCACGTTTGCGCGCATGCACAGCTTGGAGGAGTTCCCGGGTGTGTTGTTGATGGCAACCGCTGAAAACAGACGGTGCGACTGCCGACAACCACCAGTAACACAAGGGTGTAACAGCGAACAATCACCAGTAACACTAGGGTGTAACAGCGGACAACCACCGGTAACACGAGGGTGTAACAGCGGACAACCACCAGTAACACTAGGGTGTAACAGCGGACAACAACCAGTAACACTAAGGTGTAACAGCGGACAACCACCAGTAACACTAGGGTGTAACAGCGGACAACCACCAGGGACAAGAGTGTGAGACGTACAGGACCACGGGTCAACTTGGCCTAACTCAAGTGGCATAACTCACGCGGCATAACTCAAGTGGCATAACTCACGCGGCATAACTCAAGTGGCAAAACTCACGTGGCCTAACTCAAGTGGCATAACTCACGCGGCATAACTCAAGCGTAAAGTTTGCAGACGAACCCTGGATAACAATGGACACGTCCTTCGTGGCATACCTCGTCCTTGGCGCGATTTTTTTCGTCTGTGTCCATGTCAACGGGTCTATTGTAATCAGTAGGTGGCGCGCGGGATCTCTCAAAAATGCTGCTTCTGCTCCAGGTAAAGTATCTGTAATCGTATGTAATGTACACGTGGTTCTATCAAACGGTTGACTGTGTTTTATTGAGCTTTTGACCCCTGGGGGCTAGAAAGCGAAGTTACAATCGCACACGACATTCCTTATGAACAAGTACATGAGTTCTACTAATAAATAACTACCACAATTTATATATATAAACAAATGCTCAAACACAAATCAAAGTTGTTATAAATATGTAAGGCTAAGGCCTTTTTTCTTCTCCTTTTTTTCCCGTTGTGTTTCGTTATTGGCTTAATCAAAATAACTCAAGAATACAACTAATAAATTTAGCAAGCTTGATATTCTTAGATTTTGACGTCATATTCATGAGACTACAAAATTTGGGCACGTTGGGATGATATGTATAATATTTATCAACATACTTAGTACGGTTTCTCTTGACATTTTCGTTGGAACAGTTAAGCAAATCGTGAAATTCATCTCCTAGCTCACCACTGTCACAAGCAGTACATATTCTTTCATCCCTTGGCATACCTAACGATCGTCTTTGCTGGATTGGCATTCTGTGGTTACTAAGTCTAAATTTCAATACTCTTTGTCTTAGGATAGATGGGAGATATCGAAGCAAAATTTCTTTTTTAAATAAACTATAATTACTACAAACACTATTTTCTGCTACTCTGCTTTGCCATTCTTGTATGAATTGATCCATTAGTCTTTGCTTCACTATACATTTAAAACTTTCGATGGTATGGATTTGGTTAGACCAAATATAAGATAGTCCTAAACTATCTAATAATGAATGCACTTTCATAAGCCATGGGAGTTTATAACCGCTTGCATAATACAACCTAGAACATAGCTGAAACATTAGGTTAGAAATCTTAGGCGATTCAGAGTGAGAGGTACTGCACAAACCATACCAAAATCCTAACACCCTGCATTTTGCTTCAATTTCTGTCGGATATCTTCCCACTTCCCCAAGCACCATACATGCTGGGGTCGTAAGTCTGACACCTAAGATCAGTTTCAAGAACAAAACAAAAACGAAGCTGTAGTTTTGAGATTACATCCATCTTCTCGCACGCCCATATTTCACAACCATACAAAAGGATTGGGTGCACATATTTTTCAAAAAGTTCTAATTGCATATCTAGTGGAAAATTTAGCTGCCGACATTTCCTTAACAGTGAAAACATAGCCCTGTTTGCAAGTAAAAACTGTAACTGTTGTGCCTTTTAAAACTTGTTATTATAGTTAAATTTTACTCCCAAATATTTATAATCCCAAACAACGACAACAGTTTCCTCATTAGAGCTGAATTTCGACATTTTTCTGATCTTCCCCCTTGAAAATATCTTGACTTTGGTTTTCCTAACATTAATATCGAGACCCCAGGATTCACAATATATTTTGAGTATATCTAACGCTCTCTGCAAATCTTCGGGACATTCGGCTAGTACAGTTGTGTCATCCGCGTACAGCAATAGAAACAAATACAAAAAATGTCGATATGTTGAAGACACACATCCTCGGCCAGTGCAAATGGTAGTTTTAGGCCCTGAACATTGTTACACGTAAAAACAAACAAACTTACTCCCTGGGTCATTCACTTCCCCTTATCCTTTATAAATAGGACTAATATAGCCAATGGACCAAGCGTGTGGAATTTTACCTGTCTGCACTACAATATTAAATAGCTTAGTAACTGCGATTAGCAATTTAAAAGAAGAAATCTTTAGGAATTCATTACGTATACCATCATGCCCACAGGATCTATTATTTTTAAGCTTCTTGATGCATTTCAAAACTTCGTCCGCTGCTAGCTGAGATATCATTTTCTAAATCATCGTGTACAAATATATCAGTTTCGTTATCAAATGTATGAAAAAGTTCTTCCTCGGGGATGTTGCCCAGCTTCTCAAAATGCTCAACAAAAAGATCATGGCTAATGGCATCTACAGTATGCTTCTTTTGACGGTTATTACTATTCAGGATTCTCCAGTATGCACGTGGATCCGAAGAACGCAATGATCTTATCCTTTCGTGGAAGACTTTCGTGTGCATTCGGCTTTTCTTTTTTTTAGAACTTTTTATACTCTTTATGCGCACGTGCTCTCTCTCCTTTGGTATAATAACTAGCATGACTTTTATGCATACCTTTAGCTTTTCGATACTCGGCCCTTTTCTTCTTGCATTCTGCGTCAAATCAAGGGTATTTCTTCTTCTTCTTTTTTTATCTCCTGTCTTTCTTGGCTCATTTTGAAAATTTTTGCCTTTGTCCTCTCTCATACAGGCTTGGCTCTTGTACATATCCTGTCTAACAGCTGCATTTGTTAACAAGCTACATATACCATCCGTTATGTCGTCGATATTAGACTGTTTAATACTGTCAGTACTTTCTAGCAACTTTTGCATACTATCATAAATTACCTCTACTCCTCCTTCGTCAATTTCAGTTAAATAATCACGCTCTGCTCCTGGTCTCCAAACAGGTTTAGCAAACCCCATCATACCCTGACTAACGTTTACGTTATGGATTGTTTCGGGGCTATCAGTACCAGTTTTCAGTTATATAAATACAGGGCAGTGAATATCAGATAAACATTCATCAAAATCACCAACATAAAAGTCACAAATGCATGGAAAAACACACGGCGAAGTAATCACATAGTCAACAAGGCTAGCGTTTTTACAGGTCAATTTTCCCAAATCAGCGTCTCTGCCAACTCTGCCATTTACAATCAAAAGACGTTGACTAATACAAAAATCAATGAACGCATGGCCAGAGTTATTCTTACCTACGTCCTGCGACCTTCTGTCTTTTTGGATATTGTACATTTTCATGAGTTCAGTTGTACCAACATCATCCAGTACATTATCTAAAGCCGCAGTATCCCAAATATAGTCGCTCGAATCCCCAGTTCTTGCATTTAAATCACCAATGATAAGGACATTATCCAGGTTTATGTGCAGAAGTGTTTCTTCCAATTCAGAAAAGGAGCTTCTGCTACTGTAGACAGACCCTTCTGGAGGTATATATAAAGCACAGACAAGTAATTTCTTACATTTACACGACACTGAGTGCTACATGGAGAGAGAGAGAGAGAGAGAGAGAGAGAGAGAGAGAGAGAGAGAGAGAGAGAGAGAGAGAGAGAGAGAGAGAGAGAGAGAGAGAGAGAGAGAACTAGAACTCGAAAACTTTATTTTACAAGGATTGTAGTTTAGGTTTAGTCAAACCCTGTCTAACAACTAGTCCTTGCTAAGCTACTGATGAGCAAATATAAAGTTACAGCGGACGTAACTGGTCCACATACATATAGGTATAAATGAGTCTATGGACAGTAGACGACGATGTAAGAACAGAACTGTAGTCCATTTAAAATGCCTTTTTTGTTTGTTTAGTTGTTTGTTTTGAAGCCGATTATCGATAACAAAAAGCTCCCACAAATGTCAGTCAAACCTGATGTACTACACCCACACGCTGTCCTCAGTTCACAGTCCCTCTGCTCCAGTTCCGACAGTCGTCTCGCTAAGTTGCCGGCAAAACCTAAACTGGCCAGACAAATCTGCAACAAGAATGACTGCTAGCGTTCTAAAGCAAGATCCAAACACATAAAAAGTTCTGGTCTTCCAGGTAAGGTGTCCTTGTCGGCTCGCTCGGGTCTCGACTGCCTGGTGAAGAGCAAGAGGACGGAACCTCGCTGTGAGGACATCACTTATGACAAAGCTACGGGGCTGTGTCTGCTGTGCCCAGGGTCCGACCGATCATCCTCTGCCAAAAAGCTGACCGTCTGGAGTAAGTAACTTACCCTTCTTACTCCTCTCACTACCCTGCCCTCTCCTCCTTACCCTTCTTACTCCTCTCCCTACCCTGCCCTCCCATCCTTACCCTTCTTACTCCTCTCACTACCCTGCCCTCTCCTCCTTACCCTTCTTACTCCTCTCACTACCCTGCCCTCCCCCTCCTTACCCTTCTTACTCCTTTCCCTACCCTGCCCTCCCATCCTTACCCTTCTTACTCCTCTCACTACCCTGCCTTCTCCCTCCTTACCCTTCTTACTCCCCACCTTCACCTGCCCCCCTCCGTTGCATTCTTCTCGTCACTCGATCCTCCTCTCGAGGCCCGCCATGCTTCCTCACTCACCCCTTGCAGTGGCCTCGGTGGACATAAAGCAACATGAAATAATAACCAATACTCTCCCAAAAGCTCTCCCGTTGAGTCTCTCTTCCTTCCCACCATCCCACACCTTGCCTGGCTCTTCCCTGTTCCATCGCCCTGATATAACCGCACTGGTGGACTGGGTTTAAAACACCAATTTACTTACTTACTTACTCTCCTGTTCCAGCCCCAGTTAGGGGGCGGGGATAGCTCAGTGGTTAGAGCACCGGACTCGTGATTGAAAGGTCGCTGGTTCGAATCCCTGCTGGAACGGCGGGAGAATTTTCTTCTCCAGGGTCGACTTTCTGTGCTGACTCTTATTTCGGTATCCGTTCCACCCCCGTGTTACCACAGTAGCACGTAAAAAATCCCGGTCATTCTGCCAAAAGTGCAGGTGTCAGGTTACAGCTAAACACGCATACACCTTACGTATGTGGCTTTTATTGAACCGTGCTTCGGCATTGGTCACAACTTGTCCCTAATATGTCAAATGACATCTGAGGACATTAAGCATCAACTCATCATCATCACTGGGTTTAAAACACCAATTTACTTACTTACTTACTCTTGAGTAAGTCAACCAGTACGGTCATATCAGGGCGAGTGACCGTCTGGAATAGGAAAGGTAGGCGTAGTAGTAATAATAAAGGATACTTAGCGCGCCTAACCCACACTGGCCCTTAGCGTTGGACACTATACCGAAGAAGAAGACTACGCTATTGATTATTGGTTGTGGATTAGATTTAGGATATCCCACACTGTTTAATCCCCCTGTTTCTATATGCACAAACTGAAGGTGATCCAAAAGGCAGTCTGCTTCAAAACCGTTTTCTCTCATGTTTTTCATATAATGTTTTATTTTATGTTGTTCACATCGAGGTAATATTACACACACACACACACACACACACACACACACACACACACACACACACACACACACACACACCCCCATACATACACACACACACACACACACACACACACACACACACACACTCATTCACTCACGCACACACACTCACACAACAACTACAACAACAACGTCGAAACAGAAGTCTGCGACCACGTTTTTAATACTATCACACTGTATTGCGGGACTGGAGGAGTAGGAACATTAAAAAAAAATCCTATCGGCATTTTTACAGGCACTCCCCGTGAAATTTCCATTTGGCTCTCCAACCCATTATTTTTTTATTTTTTTAAATCTTTTTTTCAGTTGGACCCTGCTCCTAATGAGCTTCTCCGCCAGCGAGGCATATAATATTACCTCACCATTTATCCAGGTTTTTGACCGTGGAAAGTCGCCTGGTGGCTAAAAGGTTCTTTCAAAGCTGATGAGAGAAAGAATAGGTGGTGGGGAGGGGGGGAAAAGCAGATAAGACTTTAGCGATAAATTAGAACCAAAGTGTTAACACTATGATTAAATCCATGCCTCTTTCAGAAAATGTTTCCAGTCCGAAAAAGAAGGATCCTCCTCCGGCTCATCACAAAAGCCCCAGCCCTGGACTTGAATTTCGTGAAAAGGGACACCATGTATTGTGGCCCGTGGCAGGGACCAGCTTGCCTGCGTGAATTGTCTCTATGATTTTCTCAGTAGCTTTGTCGTGACCCAATGGGCTATAGCTATTTCCAGCGTGAACAACACCCACCAGCAGGTCGGCAACGTCGAGCAGATCGCTATCGCTGAGCAATCCGCCGCCGTCCCAAACAATTCAGATCCGAGTGGCTGGCATTGTAGTTCCAAGAGAGATGGAAGAAGATAGCATCGTGTCGTCACTTCCTGTGCTTGTGGGAGAGGCAGGGCAGGTGGCGCACCAGACGCCGTAACGGTAGACTTTGTCGGTTTTCGCGAAACTTGACTCGAGTGAGGGCCGGCAGAGCAGCCCTAATTGTCTCTCTGTGGCTGGATTTGTCTGTGCTTGTTGTCTGTCTAC
>OY757551.1:18721649-18749149 GCA_963584105.1 Alviniconcha strummeri
TGTGTGTGGCAGGGTGGTGGGAAGTGGGTGCGCGTGTGCGTGTGCATGTGTGTGTGTGCGTGGCGGGGTGGTGGGTAGGAGTGTGTTTTCGTAGGGGGAACGTTTGAGAAACAGCTTTCATAGTGGTGTTACTCTATTTCGAGCATCAAGCAACAGTTATTTCATGCATACAGTTTAAAAAAGAAATCATGCGGCCATTGCACTGCCTGGGAAATTAATTACGTTCATTTGCCCAGAGCCTGTTGCGTTTTGCATAGGGCTGCCTATTAATTAGCCACTGCTGGCTGTGGTGAGAAGTGTGTGTGTGTGTGCGCGCGCGCGCGCGCGCGCGTGTGTGTGTGTGTGTGTGTGTGTGGAGAGACAGACAGACAGACAGACAGACAGAAACAGAGAGAGAGAGACAGAGAGAGGCACACACAGAGCCACAGAGAGAGAGAGAGAGAAAGAGAGAGAGAGAGAGAGAGAGAGAGAGAGAGAGACATGATAAAAATCTCTCATTTTCAGAGATGAGAGAAAACTGCAACTGTGGATGACACGGTGTTCCTGCAGAAATGACACAGTAATAGTTCCCAACCCATATTATCTAAGGCCTAGTGTACAGTGTCTCAGTGCTGGTGTACGTACTTGTGGCTGAGGAAGAAGTGGTATTCACACAGCAGGGTTACCAGGAAGAACGCCAGGCCAATGGACGCCATGGCAACCAGCAGACGCGGGATTAGCTCCCACTCCATTGGTGACATCATCAGGTCATACTGACCTGGATGGTGAAAGAACAAACGGATTTACATGTCATTTTATCAGAATTTTCAATACACATATACATGCATGCAAGCAAGCGTGCACACACACATAATAAAAAAAAAAGGAAGGTAATACAATCTCCACAAACAAAAGTAAAGGAAACTAGATAAATCGGCAATGTCCACTTTTAGCCCTGTCAATTCACAGTCCTCAAATGGTATGAGAATGTATATGTGTGTGTGCGTGTGCATGTGTGCGTGTGTGTGCGTGCGTGCGTGCGCGCGCGTGCATGTGAGAGAGAGAGAGAGTGAGTGTGTGTGTGTGTGTGTGTGTGTGTGTGTGTGTGTGTGTGAGTACGCGTGTGCGGGTGCCTCTGTGTGTGTGTGTGTGTGTGTGTGTGTGTGTGTGTGTGTGTGTGTGAGTGCATGGACGGAATGAACGTGAAGTATGCACTACGTTGGCTTATCCACATATCCGTTGATTCTGTACTGTGCCAGTGCTATCCACAAGCACACACACACACACATCCTCAAACCATATGAGGATAACGAACCGACAGGGCTAAAAGTGGATATTGCCAATAAATCTTTGACACACCCAGGTGAATTCAACTCTGAAAGACTTACTGGCTATCATCTCAAAGTTCAGTGGTGATGTGACATTGATAAAAACAAACAACCAAAAAACCTGTCAGGGTTTTTCCATGCTGCTGTGCAAACGTGGATCAGCACACAATGTCTCACCTGTCTTGAAGTAGAACTCATTCTTGTACTCATTGAAGGCAAGCTCAATGAGGCCACGCCCAAGGCAGTAGTTGGGGAACATCATGAAGACGATCTTCAGAACACTGTGCACTCGCTCCAAATCCTGAAACCCACACATGGCACCACTGCAATGACACAGACACAGGATGACAAAAACACAGACACCGCCGAAGGTCCTGAAACCCACCCATGCCACCACCTCAATAAACACAGGATGACCAATGACAAAAACACAGACACCGCCCCAGGTCCTGAAACCACACACACCACCACTGCAATGATTCAGGATGACCAACGACAAAAACGCTGGTCCTGAAATCCACCTGCATTGATTCAAGATGACCAATGACAAAAACACAGACACTGCCCCAGGTTTTGAAACCACACACACCACCACTGCAGTGATTCAAGATGACCAATGACAAAAACACAGACACCGCCCCAGGTCCTGAAACCACACACACCACCACTGCAGTGATTCAAGATGACCAATGACAAAAACACAGACACCGCCCCAGGTTTTGAAACCACACACACCACCACTGCAGTGATTCAAGATGACCAATGACAAAAACACAGACACCGCCCCAGGTCCTGAAACCACACACACCACCACTGCAGTGATTCAAGATGACCAATGACAAAAACACAGACACCGCCCCAGGTCCTGAAACCACACACACCACCATTGCAATGATTCAGGATGATCAATGACAAAAACACAGACACCACCCCAGATCTTGAAAGCACACACACCACCACTGCAGTGATTCAAGATGACCAATGACAAAAACACAGACACCGCCCCAGGTCCTGAAACCACACACACCACCATTGCAATGATTCAGGATGATCAATGACAAAAACACACCACTCCAGGTCCTGAAACCACAGACACCACCACTGCTATGACACTGGATGACAAAAAACAGACAATACTCCAGGTCATGAAACCTACTCAAAAGTTGGCCTGAAAACAATCACTGGGGAAAGTTGGCCTGAAAACAGACAATCACTGGGGAAAGTTGGCCTGAAAACAATCACTGGGAAAGGTTGGTCTGAAAACAATCACTGGGGAAAGTTGGCCTGAAAACCAACAATCAATGGGGAAAGTTGGCCTGAAAACAATCACTGGGGAAAGTTGGCCTGAAAACCAACAATCAATGGGGAAAGTTGGCCTGAAAACAATCACTGGGGAAAGTTGGCCTGAAAACCAACAATCAATGGGGAAAGTTGGCCTGAAAACAATCACTGGGGAAAGTTGGTCTGAAAACAATCACTGGGGAAAGTTGGCCTGAAAACCAACAATCAATGGGGAAAGTTGGCCTGAAAACAATCACTGGGGAAAGTTGGTCTGAAAACAATCACTGGGAAAGGTTGGTCTGAAAACAATCACTGGGGAAAGTTGGTCTGAAAACAATCACTGGGAAAGGTTGGTCTGAAAACAATCACTGGGAAAGGTTGGTCTGAAAACAATCACTGGGAAAGGTTGGTCTGAAAACAATCACTGGGAAAGGTTGGCCTGAAAACAATCACTGGGAAAAGTTGGCCTGAAAACACAATGACTGGGGAAAGTTGGCCTGAAAACAGACAACGGCTGGGAAAAGTTGGCCTGAACATGGGCAATCACTGGGAAAAGTTGGCCTGAAAATGGACAATCACTGGGAAATGTTGGCCTGAACATGGGCAATCAGTGGGAAATGTTGGCCTGAAAATGGACAATCAGTGGGAAAACATTCCCATTCTGCATTCTTTCCTTGATGCAGAAGCAGCAGAAGCACTAGTTTGCTGTGAATCCGAGCTTTCGGCACCTCTGTGTTGGTTTGCGCTTTACCAACGAAGACAGAAAGAGGGGCTCATGACAATTAAAGCAGACACTAATTCTGCCAGGCTTGCTGGTCTTGTTCTTGATGCCAAAGGAGATGCACGCAGCCAGTCGCAACAACGACAGGTTTCTCAAGCAGAAGTAAAACCTGACGGTTCGCTCATGCACAGCCCCCTCATTTTCAGGAGTCCTGCAGTATTTGATACCGACCTTGTCGTAGGAGAAGATTTCCAGCAGGAAGCTGGAGACGATGCAGGTGATGCCGGTGAAGAGGTTGATGACGATCAGGCAGATGTAGGCCGTGCTGGGCTCGTTGAACCAGAATGAGGCAGGGTACATCACTGGGGTGATTGACCAGCTGCAGCAGAAAGGGAAATCTGCTCCATGGGTTGATTGTGTAGGATGTTCTTTGACCTTGGGCTGGTATGATTATTGCGTCTACATCATATTAAAAATTACACTCACTGACTCAAGCACCTCCCAAGTAACTTCTGTACCATGTTCCTGTCTGTCAGTGTGTGTGTGTGTGTGTCTGTGTATGTGCATGCATGCATGCGTGCATACAGGCATGCATGTGTGTGTGTGTGTGTGTGTGAGAGAGAGAGAATGTGTCTGTATGTGTGTATGTGTACACGCGTGCATGCAGCTTATGTCCATAAGTTGCCATCATGAAGTTCTTAGGGCTCATCCTGAGGTGAGATATTTAGTAAATGCTCATTATTATTAATGTATTATTATTACAATTGTCTACCATCCCCACCTCTGCATTATTCCCATCAGCAACGCCAAGTCTTGTTCAACCAATGCTCCCTGATATCCTGAACCACATACAAAACCCATTCCACATCACTGTTCTGCTGTCACACACATCCTGAGGTGGAGACATTACTATTCCTCTGTGCCCACAATATAGTATTCAAGCCTGTGCTCTCCCGTACCATTATTGTTCTCCTGTGAACACAATACAATGTACAAACCTACGCTCACCCATACCATTAGTGTTTCCTGTGAACAACATACAGTGCACAAACCAGCCCTCACCCATACCATTATTGTTTTCCTGTGAATGAAATACAGCATACAAGCCTGTGCTCACCCATACTATCTTTGTTTTCCTGTGAACAAAACACAGCGTACAGACATGTGCTCACCCATACCATTATTGTTTTCCTGTGAATGAAATACAGTGTACAAACCTGTGCTCACCCATACTATCATTGTTTTCCTTTGAACGAAATACAGCATACAAGCCTGCACTCACCCATCCTATCATTGTTTTCCAGTGAACATCATACAGCATAAAAGTGTGCACTCACCCATACATGAGGAACAGAGCCACAACTGCCGGCAGGTTGTCTGCCGACACGTAGGCTGGGATTTGGAAGATGAGCAGAATCATCACACACATGAAGGCAGGGATCACATAGTTGGCCTGAAACACAGTCATGATTGTATTCAGAAAGTCCTCTTTGCAGTTAGAAATACTACTACTATTAATGATAAATAATAACAATACACAGCACTTCTATAGGGCAATGTCCATAACTTCACTTAGCTCAAAGCATTTTTTTTTTTACAAATTTACACTGTACAGGACATCAGTAATCATATTAACACCACCTCCTCTACTGTTAACTTATATAGTGCTATACCCTATTAAAAATTACAAGTTACAGTACTGAACATGAACAAAAGTAAAAAACAAACAAACAAAAAACACAAACAAACAAACACATACACTTCAAAAGAACAGACAAGTACTATGACTACAAAGACAATGCTCACACAGTCCTAAACACAGAGACCGAAAAATGCATCCAACTGACTGAGCTGTCTCTCACTCTCTTACAATCATACAATTAAGGTCGATTGAACAATTTCACACAGCTAGCTACATGACTACTTTCGTGAAAAGGCAGCGAGAAATGGGGGTGCTGACTAGGCTCAGCTTAACAACCAGTCAACATCATAATCAACAAACAAGGGAGTTAATCAGCTCTCAAGAGACGTCACACAAACACAAGCACAAAGACCTGAGTCACCTACGGTAACTCTCACCTGGCGTGCAAGTAAACACAAGGTAAATTCACTCCATTACCTACGGTAACTCTCACCTGGCGTGCGAGTAAACACAAGGTAAATTCACTCCATTACCTACGGTAACTCTCACCTGGCATGCGAGTAAACACAAGGTAAATTCACTCCCTCAAAGGCACATCTGGTGGAGTTTTTATACCTTGTACCTATACTCGCATGGTGGGTGAGAGTTACCGCAGGTGACTCAGGTCTTTGCTGTTGCATTTGTGTGATGTCTTTTGAGAGCTAATTAATTCCCTTGTTTGCTGATAATGCACAAACACTCTGGGCCTTGTTCTGTTTCAGACTGTGTTAGAGATGTGTTCCTGTACAGTGGAACCCCTGTGTTAGAGATGTGTTCCTGTACAGTGGAACCCCTGTGTTAGAGATGTGTTCCTGTACAGTGGAACCCCTGTGTTAGAGATGCGTTCCTGTACAGTGGAACCTCTGTGTTAGAGATGCGTTCTTGTACAGTGGAACCTCTGTGTTAGAGATGCGTTCCTGTACAGTGGAACCTCTGTGTTAGAGATGCGTTCCTGTACAGTGGAACCCCTGTGTTAGAGATGCGTTCCTGTACAGTGGAACCTCTGTGTTAGAGATGCGTTCCTGTACAGTGGAACCCCTGTGTTAGAGATGCGTTCCTGTACAGTGGAACCCCTGTGTTAAAGATGCGTTCCTGTACAGTGGAACCCCTGTGTTAGAGATGCGTTCCTGTACAGTGGAACCCCTGTGTTAGAGATGTGTTCCTATACAGTGGAACCCCTGTGTTAGAGATGCGTTCCTGTACAGTGGAACCCCTGTGTTAGAGATGTGTTCTGTACAGCAGAACCCCTGTGTTAGAAATGTGTTCCTGTACAGTGGAACCCCTGTGATAGAGATGCGTTCCTGTACAGTGGAACCCCCGTGTTAGAAATGTGTTCCTTTCTAGTAGAACCCCTGTGTTAGAGATGTGTTCTTATACAGTGGAACCCCTGCATTATAGATGTGTTCCTGTACAGTAGAACCTCCATGTTAAAGACGTGTTCCTGATCAACGGAACCCTCTGTGTAAGAGACGAGTTCCTGTACAAGTGATGCATGCACTTAAAATGGAAACATGGAGGAAAAGCATCAGAAAAGTGGTGCTAAAAGAGGGTTGGTCGGTCTTTCATGGGGGCCGCACTGCAGGATGGCCGAGGATGGCCTGCCGACTCACCATGTCCCAGACGTAGTTTCCAATCCAGTACATGACGGGGTTGATGCCGGTGACAAACTGCAGGTGCTTGGCCTTGGTGGAGCGCTCGTACACCAGGAAAACCACAAAGCTGGCCGGCACGAAGGACATGGCCACGATAATGAAGATGGAGATGAGGACGTCAGAGCCTTCCAACCTGGAACCAGACATACCTGTTCTACACATACAGCTTGTGTCACCAATACCTTTCCAACACATACAGGTTGTGTAACCAATACCTTTCCAACACATACAGGTTGTGTAACCAGTACCTTTCCTACACATACAAGTTGTGTAGCCAGTACCTTTCCTACACATACAAGTTGTGTAGCCAGTACCTTTCCTACACATACAAGTTGTGTAGCCAATACCTTTCCTACCCATACAGGTTGTGTAGCCAGTACCTTTCCTACACATACAAGTTGTGTAGCCAGTACCTTTCCAACACATACAGGTTGTGTAGCCAGTACCTTTCCTACACATACAGGTTGTGTAGCCAGTACCTTTCCTACACATACAAGTTGTGTAGCTAATACCTTTCCTACACATACAGGTTGTGTAGCCAGTACCTTTCCTACACATACAGGTTGTGTAGCCAATACCTTTCCAACACATACAGGTTGTGTAGCCAGTACCTTTCCTACACATACAGGTTGTGTAGCCAGTACCTTTCCTACACATACAGGTGGTTTAGCCAGTACCTTTCCTACACATACAGGTTGTGTAGCCAGTACCTTTCCAACACATACAGGTTGTGTAACCAGTACCTTTCCAACACATACAGGTTGTGTAACCAGTACCTTTCCTACACATACAAGTTGTGTAGCCAATACCTTTCCAACACATACAGGTTGTGTAGCCAGTACCTTTCCTACACATACAGGTGGTTTAGCCAGTACCTTTCCTACACATACAGGTGGTTTAGCCAGTACCTTTCCTACACATACAGGTTGTGTAGCCAGTACCTTTCTTACACATACATGTTCCGTAGTGCATACCTTTCCTACACATACAGGTGGTTTAGCCAGTACCTTTCCTACACATACAGGTTGTGTAACCAGTACCTTTCTTACACATAGAGGTTGTGTAGCCAGTATCTTTCCTACACATATAGTTTGTGTAGTACATACCTTCCTACACATACAGGTTGTGTTGCCAATACCTTTCCTACACATACAGGTTGTGTTGCCAATACCTTTCCTACACATACAGGTTGTGTTGCCAATACCTTTCCAACACATACAGGTTGTGTTGCCAATACCTTTTCTACGTATACAGCTTGTCTAGCTAGCACCTTTCATACACATACAGCTTCTGTAGCCAGTACCTTTCCTACAAATGCAGGTTGTGTATACCAGTAATGCGTGTGTGTGTGTGCATGCATGCATGTGTGTGTGTGCGTGCGTGCATGTGATGAAATAAGCATATTCTTATGTCTTTGTGAACACTTCAGCCTCCTATGAGACGGGGCACCATAAGTAACCTATTAGCAGTAGCAGCATACAGGTGATTTAGCCAGTCAACCTTTATACAGTGGAGCGTATAAAGCGAATGGCATATACAGTCAAGCACTGACAGCCATGACTGCCGAAGAGAAATCCTGACCTTGCCTCTGTTTAAAGCAACTTTCACTAGACGTGGCACTGAATGAAAAAACAAACAAGAGCCACACCTTTGTTGTCTGGTTTTCAGGGCCAAGGTTCATCTTGGAGTCATACTGGCATGTTCAAATACTGGATAACAAATAAAATATTCACACTCACAGAGTAAATGTGTCACTGAACAAAAAACACAACAAAGGCCACACCCTTGTTGTCTGGTTTTCAATCCCAAGGTTTATCTTGGGGTGCTACTGGCATGTTCAGATACTGGATAACAACCCTCTTTTTTTTAACACTCACACAGTAGATGTGGCACTGAATGACAAAAACACAGGTGACACACCTTTGTTATCTGGTTTTTAATGCCAAAGTTCCTCTTGGGGTGGTACTGGCATGTTAAGATACTGGATAATAAACTTTTTGTTTGTTTTTAAGACCCACACAGAACCCAATATAATAATGCATCATAAAATCATTGCCATATGCATGCATGCCTCCAAGGGTTCTGGGAAGCGTAAGTCATGTGTGCATTCACTATGCTGTACACTCCCCCCCCCCCCCCCCCCAGTCAGGTAGCTGCACTCTGTGACAGAGGTGGTTGACTACTCATTCACAGCCTGGTGAACTAGGCCAGTAAAGCTGGGGAGAGCACTGCCCAAGATCTCACTCAGCCATTTCACTTACACAAAGTCCATGGTGTTGAGAACGTTGTTCGTGTCATTCCACGGGTGGTTGATCACAGTGATGCCTAGAAAACAAGCAGAAGAGCATGGCTATATATATGTGATGACCAATACTTGTTTCTTTTTTCTCTGTCCAATTCAGAAAAGGGACATCATCTCTTTGACATTTAGGCATATTTCAAAATGAAACTACATGAAGCAAATACATATGTTGTAAGTAACTTGAGTGACAGATTTTTATTTCAGTACTCATTTTTTTTGTCCAGTGTAGTCACAATACTGGTCATGGTCACAGTCAGGCTTTTAAGGCAGAACTGATCATGGTCACTGGAGTCACAATACTGATCCTGGTCACAGTCAGGCTTTTAAGGCACAACTGATCATGGTCATTGCAGTCACAATATTGATCCTGGTCACAGTCAGGCTTTTAAGGCAGAACTGATCATGGTCACTGTAGCCACAGTGCTGCTTTAAAAGCCTGACTGTGACCATGACCAGTACTGTGACTTCACTGAAAACAATCAGTACTGCCTTAAAAGCTTGACTGAAACATGATCAGTGCTGCTCTCATTTTCCACAGGCATGGCTTAGCATGAACATAAATTGTATGCAAGTACCATGATTATGTTGGAGTGGAACAAATGAAAGGAGCGAAGAAAGAAAAGAAGAAGAAAAAGAAATTGTGACAGCTATAACAATGCCTATGTACACACTGTAACAGTCTGACCAAAGTCAAATATTTCAATGAAAACGGACAATAATGATGATGGAAGGCACAAAACACAGCCCCCCCCCCCCCCCACACCCAAAGAAATCCTTCTGAACAGCAGCACATTGGTGCCATATCCAAGATGGTAGACATGCAGTCCTACGCTGCCCTGATGTCCCGTTTTTTATATATATTTTATTTCTTAAAGACTTGTCTTCCCTTCCCCCCGCTTCCCCCCCCCCCCCCCCATATGCCCATGATCACTAGCCACTGTATCACTGTATCACTAACCTCTGCATCTGGCAGATTGCCACATTCCTCCCTCTTCCCTTACACCCATGATCTCTTTAACCATATGAGGCGTGGTCTCCTTTACACCCATGATTACTAACCACACAAGGTGTGGTCTCCTTGTGTGTCTCTCAAGTTGTCATGCTCCCCCCCCCCCCCCCCCCCAGTGATCACTAACCATATGAAGTATGGTCTCCCTCTGTATCTCTCAAGTTGTCACACTCCCCCCTACCCCCCCCCCCCCCCCTCCATGATCACTAACCATAAGAAGGGTCTCATCTGTATCTCTCAAGTTGTCAACCCCCCCCCCCCCCACACACACACACACTCATAAACACTAACCATATGAGGCAGGGTCTCCGTCTGTATCTGGCAGGTTGCCCCCCCACCCCCCACCCCACCCACCCACGATCACTTGATCACTAACCACAGAGGCAAGGCTTCACTCCCCCCCCCCCCCCCCAATCACCCATGATCACACACCATATGCGGCAGGGTCTCCCTTTGAGTCAGGCAGGTTGGCACGCAGAATGGCGTTGTTGATGGCGTTCAGAAAGGTGGGCACTGAGTGGTACCCCTTGTGGTTAAACCACAGCTGAGCAAAGAAGACAAGAAAGAAGCCACCAATATCACCATCATCATCAAGCTTTGCAGAATGTAACAACCAGTGACAAGATACTGGTGAAACATGGTTGTTACATATGTTTCCATATCAGCTGTGTATATTTAGCTTTGTATAGTCAGAATGCTTGTGTGTGTGTGTGTGTGTGTGTGTGTGTGTGTGTGTGTGTGTGTGTGTGTGTGTGTGTGTGTGTGCGTGTGTGTGTGTGTGTGTGTGTGTGTGTGTGTGTGTATGCTTAGAATAGTCTCTAGGGACAAGATTTTGCACTTTAAAAGTACTTTAATTATTAATTATCAGCATATAACAAAAACTGATGACAAGATACTGATAAGGTTGGTTACACATGCTCTCCTATCAGCATATAACAACCAATGACAAGATACTGGTGAAATAAGGTATAGGTTACATAATGCTAGCCTATCAGCATCATGGTCAGAAATCAGCAAGCCTTTCAATGAAAGAAAATCTGAAACAAGCTAGTGTTCTAAAACAAGATCCAAACACATGAAAGGTTCTAAAGAACACTATTTTACTCTGTTTTGTCCTAATAAACAGCATTCATTTGAACCTTTATATGTGTTCGGATCTTCCAATGCATGCTTTGAAAATGCAGCCGCTTTTTCCCATATAACTCCAAAAGCTGCAGCTTCTTTCTCCAACATAACTCCAAAAGCTGCAGCTGCTTTTTCCAATATAACTCCAACAGCTGCAGCTGCTTTTTCCAACATAACTCCAAAAGCACTGGAAACAGGATATCGTACTTCTGTTTTCCATGGCAACACTAATGAGCAATGAAGAGAGTGACAGAGTGTCCTGGGCCAGTGCGCGCACCTTGGCAACATTCCTGACAGCCAGCCTCTTGAACAGGGGTGGAGCGGACAGACCAAAATTCTGGGGCACGTCCTTCTGCACCAGGCCAAATGACAGAGCTCCGTACCTGTCAGCACATCAACAGGTGTTTTTTCCCGTTATGTCAGCACATCAACAGGGTGTTTTTTCAGTTATGTCAGCACATCAACAGGGTGTTTTTTCAGTTATGTCAGCACATCAACAGGGTGTTTTTTCAGTTATGTCAGCACATCAACAGGGTGTTTTTTCAGTTATGTCAGCACATCAACTAGGTGTTTTTTCAGTTATGTCAGCACATCAACAGGGTGTTTTTTCAGTTATGTCAGCACATCAACTGGGTGTTTTTTCAGTTATGTCAGCACATCAACAGGTGTTTTTTTCCGTTATGACAGCACATCAACAGGGTGTTTTTTCAGTTATGTCAGCACATCAACTGGGTGTTTTTTCAGTTATGTCAGCACATCAACTGGGTGTTTTTTCAGTTATGTCAGCACATCAACAGGGTGTTTTTTCAGTTATGTCAGCCTATCAACAGGTGTTTTTTCAGTTATGTCAGCACATCAACAGGGTGTTTTTCAGTTATGTCAGCATATCAACAGGTGTTTTTTCAGTTATGTCAGCATATCAACAGGGTGTTTTTTCAGTTATGTCAGCACATCAACAGGTGTTTTTTCAGTTATGTCAGCATATCAACAGGTGTTTTCTTTTCATGCTCATTGTAGGTGGTCTACAAAAGTGTACAGGTCTATCAAAGATGCTTATCACAGATGGTGTACAAGAGTGTGCAGGTCTATCAAAGATGCATATCATAGATGGTGTACAAGAGTGTACCTATGAAGACATTTATCACAGGTGGTGTACAAGAGTGTACCTACGAACATGCTCTTTGTAGGTAGTGTACAAGAGTGTGCAGGTCTATGAAGATGTTTATCACAGGTAGTGTACAGGAGTGTGCAGGTCTATGAAGACGTTTATCACAGGTGGTGTACAGGAGTGTGCAGGTCTATGAAGATGTTTATCACAGGTGGTGTACAAGGGTGTACCTATGAAGACAATTAATGTAGGTGGTGTACAAGAGTGTTCCTATGAAGACACTCAGTGTAGGTGGTGTACAAGAGTGTACCTATGGAGACGATTGTCACAGGTGGTGTACAAGGGTGTACCAATGAAGACATTTGTCACAGGTGGTGTACAAGGGTGTACCAATGAAGACATTTGTCACAGGTGGTGTACAAGGGTGTACCAATGAAGACATTTGTCACAGGTGGTGTACAAGAGTGTACCAATGAAGACATTTGTCACAGGTGGTGTACAACAGTGTACCAATGAAGACACTTGTTACAGGTGGTGTACAAGGGTGTACCAATGAAGACACTTGTCACAGGTGGTGTACAAGAGTGTACCAATGAAGACACTTGTCACAGGTGGTGTACAAGGGTGTACCAATGAAGACACTTGTCACAGGTGGTGTACAAGAGCATACCTATGAAGACGCTTGTCGTAGGTGGTGTACAAGAGGTAGTCCTCCGTGTGCTGGCCGGTGATGTTGACCAGCCAGTCCTGTGTGATGATGCGCCAACTGGGGGGCTTCCGGTAGTCTGTGGAACTGCACTGGTATCCTGATTTATCCTGTGCACAGCTGCAGGTGGGGTAGTAGTGAATGCTGGAGTACTCTGGGAGGAGGAAGCAGAAACAACCGCAGCACAGTGAGTGAGTGAATCGGCCACACACTACTGCATGGGGACATAAACCAAATTAAGATTTTTTGGTGGCCTCTTGCTACGTACAGGATACGTTACTGTCATCTGTGGCATTCTAGTCAGGTCAGCCAGGCTAGAGCAGACGCTGCTCACTGAAAGCTGTACTGCAGTCAGGTCAGCCAGGATAAATCAAACATTACTCACTGAAAGCAGTAAAGACACTCTGTGTATGTGTGTGTATGTGTGTGTGTGTGTATGTATGTGTGTGTGTGTGTTTGTGTACATGGGTGCACACATGAGTGTTGCTGTTGATCACTTTTATATAGCGCTATTCTCTGCCTCTTGAGTGGACACCTTGTGTGCGTGTGTGTGTGTGTGTGTGTGTGTGTGTGTATGTGTGAGAGAGAGAGAGAGAGAGAGAGAGAGAGAGAGAGAGAGAGAGAGAGAGAGAGAGAGAGAGAGAGAGAGAGATGGATGGACGGACGGACGGATGGACGGACGGACGGACAGGCAGGCAGACAGGCAGACAGACAGACAGACAGGCAGGCAGGCAGGCAGACAGACAGACAGAGACAGAGACAGAGAGAGAGACAGAGGCAAAAGAGACAAACTAAATCCCACATTACTCACTGAAAGGTGTACTGTAGTCAGGTCAGCCAAGCTAAATCACACATTACTCACTGAAAACTGTACTGCAGTCAAATCAGCCAAGCTAAATCACACATTACTCACTGAAAGGTGTAGTGTCATCAGAGGCGTTGCGCTCGGGCAGGTTGGCGATGATGTGTGACTTATCCAGCTTGTCATTGAGCCAGAAGCAGGTGGGGTTGTAGTTGTAGTGTCCGTTCTTCTCTGGCTCACTGGCTTGCAGGACGCAGCTGGCGCCAACTCCAGAAGCCAGCAGCAGCGTTGCTATCAGCCTGGAGGCCACAGCATCTTGCGGGTTGACCTGAGGAATGGTCAAAGAAAAGTACAGTCTGTCTTCTCTTTATTTTGCCTCTAATGTTAGAGATCAGTTTGCCTCCAATTATGATGTCCACAAAGCAATATGGACCCAACCATTCAGTCTCAGAATCACCCCATCAGCTTAGTTAGTTAGTTAGCTGGTAACTGGATTTTGATGTCCTGTCAACCACACATGGTCACCTCAGGACAGTCCTCATCAGGTAAGATCAACAGGGGTCTTGCACAACATTTCTGTAACACGTGCATTTACTTTTAGCCTGTTTACCTGACCTTTTTGTCTTGTACGTGGCTGTAACATGTGCATGAACTTTCACACTGCTTACCTTACCTTTCTGTTTTGTACAACATGTCTGTAACATGTGCATGTACCTTTAGACTGTTTACCTTTCCTTTCTATTTCATTTTTGTCTGGGGAAACAAGGTGTTTTAAAGTACCCCTCTCTCCCCTGTTTAGCTGACCCTTCTGTTTCATGTTTGTCTGGGGAGCAAGGTGTTTTAAAGTACCTCTACCTCCCCTGTTTAGCTTCAGAGATCCTTCCAAGCCATTGTGGCATCCAGCAGTACAAAATAAATAAAGCCAGCGCCACAATTTTAGTCTCATGCTGGCACTGAAATCAAACTGGTATTCATTTCTCCTCTGGTATGCATTAGTGCTTTGTACAACATTTCTGTAAAATGTGCATGTACTTTTAGACTGTTCACCTTACCTTTCTGTCTTGTGAAACATTTCTGGTGACATGTGCACGTACTTTTAGCCTGTTTACCTCACTTTTTTGTTTCAATTTTTCTGGGGGACAAGGTGCTTTAAAGTACCTCTCTCTGCCCTGTTTAGCTACAGGGATCCTTCCACGCAATACAAAATATATAATAATAATAATGGAAATTTGTTAAGTGCCTTCCCTGCGGCTCAAAGCACTGAACAAGCATAGCATAACACACATAATGTACACTGAGATGGAAATGTGATCAGCAATAAAAGTGTATACAAGAAAAAAGAAAAAGCTAACACATAATGTAGACAGGTCCTTGAAAGCTCTAAATGCCTTACAACATGGGGTAAAATAAAGCCAGTGCCACAATTTCAGTCTCATGCTGGCACTGAAATCCACGAACGCTAACTGGTATTCATTTCTCCTCTGGTATGCATTAGTGATGTTAAGCCCAACTCTGAGAATCCCCCCCCCCACCCCCCCTCTTTTTGTTTGTTTGTTGGCCTCTGTTCTCCTGAACTTTGCTCCTCACTGACATGGTCACTGATTTGTAGTCTCGAGTCACCATCACCCCCCCCCCGTTTCAACAAAGAATCATATCCAAACTGCCAGCATCCTTCATTTTCTTGGGTCTGTCTGCCATGTGATCTTCCTTCATCACATTCCATTTCTGAAAATCCCTTCAGGAATTATGAATCTGCACTTGGCATTGGTGAGCAAGAGTGATGAAACTGGAATTTTGGTACCGATTTTGCCAGTGTGCTGGTATCTAGGCGAGTGGGTTCTTTTGTGGAAGTGCATACTTCACTCAGCACAGTTTATGATGAAAATAATGACTATTAATGTTTTGAATACACTATTAATCAAGGGCATGGATCTTTAACCCCTTCACTGCCGTCTGTGTATTGCAGGCTGTGACAACTATTTGCCAAGGTGTTTTGGGCCGTGAGGGGTAATACGCTTAGAAACATTCTAGCATGCAAACTATTTGAAGAAACTACATAAAACCTATGTTTTTATGAAAGAGAAATGAATGATCTACACAACTAACACAGCCACAAGTCAATATGACACTTGAATTTTTTTATTGTATCAAAACAATTTGAGAGAGAAAAAGGTTATACAATTTTTTCAGAACACAATGAGAATAAATGTAAACTATGCATAAACAGTGTTAAGATGTACAGAAATATAAAATAAAACTGTTTTCTGGCCTTGTGGAAGGGTATGGTGATATTGCTTGTCCTTTTATGTATGCATCTATTTATGTATGTATGCACACTACAAAGCCATTTGAACATTTCAACAGTAGTAATACATTGAGAAACATCCTGCTATGCATAATATACAGTAAAGTTACATTACATGAAACCTACACTTTTGTAAAGAAAAATTAATGTACTATACAACAGGCACACTGAAATTACTACTTGACAGTTATGGCAGTGGTATCTTTGTCACTAGTACTTCTTCTGGGTGTGGTACACCTCGAAACATGGAATCACACACAGGGCAGGGTGAGATGGGCACTGTTTGCAACAGAATGCCGTTTCTTTTCTTGTCCCACTCTTTGTGCACACCTTACATTTTCTTGTTGTGGTGCGCTTTCCTCCTGTCTGAGGAACATGGGACAAAAAATGCCTTTCTGTCAGTCTGGCCACATCTTCAGTGCGAGGCAGCTGTGGCGCTGGCGCAGGACTGTCAGCAAACAAGAGGTCACTGATTACATCACACTGAAATGTGACAAAGTCCTTGCTGCTGTCTTGGTCCTTCTTGAATACAAGAAAGGAGTTCAAAAGGCTGACTTGCAGGAGATGCACCATGACCTTTTTATACCACCGAGTGGTTTTTCTGGTGGCATCATAAGGCTGGAGCATCTGATCAGCTCTGTCTACACCCCCCATCTTAGAATTGTAGGAAACAACGCAGCTGGGTTTAGAGACTTTCTGACCCCCTCTCCTTGTCACTTGCTGCATGGCTTCACTGTGCATGGTGGAAAGCATATACACCACCTTGCTGCTTTGCCATTTGACAAAGAGAAGAGGGCCAGAACGCAGGGCTTTCATTGGCTCTTGCTGGCTGACCACCAGCTGTCGGACTGCCATTGGAGCCCGATTCTCCCTCATTGTGCCACAGCACACAGTTTTTCTTTGCATCATGTATAGATACAGTCTGGAACCAGTGTACCAGTTGTCCATAAACAACTGGTATCCCTGGTCCAGCAGACTGTTCATCATAAAAACCACAATTTTTTCTGTGGCTGTGAGATGCGCAGCTTCTGGGGGTATCTGGTCTTCAATCTGGAAACCAGGATCCTCCTTGCCTGTATAGATGTGAAATTTATATGTGTAACCTGTATCCTCACAGACATTGAAAAGTTTGATTCCAAACCTTGCTCGTTTCAGGGGTATGTACTGCTTGAAGACAAGCTGTCCTTTCCACAGTAACAGTGATTCATCAACTGCAACGAACTTGTCTGGTGTGTACACCAACTGGAACTTTTCCTGCAGATGTGTGACCAATGGTCTGATTTTGAACAGTCTGTCTCTGCTAGGAGAGTTGCGGGCAGGTTCATGGCTGTTATCATTGCAATGCCAGAAACGGAGCAAGGCTTGGAATCTATTCCTTGGCATAATCTGTGAAAAGATTGGTGTATACAATATCGGCAGTGTTGACCAGTACGACTCAATTGACGGTTTGGTTACAAGTCCTGTCAAAAGAACAAGTCCAATGAATTTCTTCATTTCAGGACTGTCTGCTTCCCTCCACTTCTTCAGTCGTGTGAACTGTTTCTGAGGTCCTATTGTGACTATTGTCTGGCTTGCATAGCGGTTTGTCTCTGTGACAAAATGTTCCACCAGATCATCACTCAGGTACAGTCTGTAGTAATCAGTGGGTTTGGTGCCACCTACTGGCACCTTCAGGCCTGGCTGCCCTGTAAAAACAGGAATAGTTGGTGCTGTCATGTTGGGCTCCACCAGGGGATCAGGCAGGACTGCAGCTGCTGCTCTCCCTCCTCTCCCTCGCTGAACACCTCCTCTTCCACGGACAGCTCCCCTTCCCCGTACTCGGGTCCTCCCTCGTCCCAGGTCCTCACCTGAAGACAGTAGTACAGACATAACTATCATATGCATAAAGGTGCCACAAGCTGTCACTCACTACACACACACACACACACACACACACACACACACACACACACACACACACACAAATGTACCGGACACATCCACACACACACACATACACACACACACACACACACACACACACACACACACACACACACACACACTCAAATGTACTGGACACATCCACACACACACACACACACACACACTCACACACACACACACATACACACACACACACACACACACACACACACACACACACACACACACACACACACACAACCACCACCACCACCACCACCACCAGGCATGCACACAGCATTTCAGCACAAAACAAACAACAGATGGTTCTGCCACGCCCCCTGCCACGCCCACTCATACAATCATTGCTTTTAGAGCAACAAAACAAGGCCAAAATGACCAGCAAGCCACAACAGCACTAGGTGAATTCTGACACAGAAGCGAAAACAAATGAGTCATACCTCTGCCGCGCGCAGTCAGCCTGCCTCCCCTTTGTCTCACTCGCGGACGGCCACGCTGCGCTGTCTGTGACGTGTCACCAGCGTCGCTACTTTCTGTCTGTAGCTCTTCCTCCTCAGTCGAATCTGCTGTGTCAGACTCATGATCTGGATTGTAGTCTGAGTCGGCTGCACTGTCATATTCTGCTTCAAGCTCGGCTCGCTCTTCGCGAGCAACATTTTCTGCCACAAGTCGAGCAATGTCTCTTTCGCCACCGACATGGGCCACTCCCCCTTCACCTTCACCATCATCATCTTCGTCAAACGAGTCATCGGACACATTCTCTCCACACCAATCTTCAAAACTCTCATCCTCAAGGAGTCGAAGAACTTCTGCAGCGTCTGTTGTCACAAAATGGGAGTAATCCTTTGCAGTACGGCGTCTTTTTTCACCACTGGGTCCTGGCTGTGGTTCATCGTCAGCCATGTTGTTTGCACACGGCGCCTTAGGGGGTTGGGGGGTCACAGAAATAACGCTGCCAAAGTGAATCTAGCAGTCGACTGTCCTTCCCCTTATGAATATTTAAAGTTAATATATCAAGCTTTCTGATTGGTTACTATTTGGGTTCTCGGCTATATTTATGTGAGAGGGGTATCCCTTGCTATGACGCGGACGTAGATGTACGCCCTGGGGCAGTTTTTTGCACACAAACCTTGAACGTACAAGTACGTCCTGGGGCAGGCAAGAGGTTAAAACAAAACAGGGATACTGTAAGAACTGATGAATAAATGAAAAACATGCCATACAAAAAAAATGCTGTTTACATAAACTGCAGTGAAACTTTTGTGACAAAGACCCCCTGTGCATGCGTGCGTGTGTGCGTGCGTGTGTGCGTGCGTGCGGGTGGGCGCGCGTGCATGTGAGAGAGAGAGAAAGACAGACAGACAAAGTGACAAACAGAGAGGGAGAGAGAGAATGACCAAGAAAGAGTGACAGAGAGATGGTGGCAGAGACAGAGAAAAGCAGAAACCTTCTTTCCTGCACATTGTACAAAATCAATCCAATCCACCCAACCCCACAAAAAACCCACCTTTGACCCCAAGCTCATCTGTTCGCTGGTGAAAGGCACAAAATGGCCCCGAGGCTGCGTCACATTGTAGTACTGCAGTGTGCTAAGCTCCAAGGGTGGCAGGTCATTGACAGAGGGCGCCGCAAGGGCGACGGTCATGGCAATGGCGACAAAGATGGCGGGCAGGATGATCTGGGAGAAGAGGGAGCGCCAGTTGCGGGTGATGTAGTGGAAGCGCTTGATGATGACGGCCTTGAAGTGGTTGAGCAGCAGCAGGTGTGGCTTCAGCACGTGGCTTCCCCGCCCCTCCAGCAGGATGCGCGGAGAGTAGGTGGCGTCTGAAAGCGAAGCAGCGTCGCATGCCTTTAATTGTTACACACTTTGCCGTGCCATCTTACACAGCCTGCCACCCCTGGTGACACACTTTGCCACGCTCTTATTATACACTTTGCCACACCTTGTTAGATGCTTTGCCACACCGTCTTACACAGCCTGCCAGCCCTGGTGAAACATTTTGCAACACCCTTATTATACACTTTGCCACACCTGGCCATCCCTGGCTACACACTTTGCCACACATTATACAACTTTGCCACACCTTACACAGCCCACCACCCCTGGTGAAACACTTTGCCACACCTCATTACACACTTTGCCACATCTTGTGACACAGCCTGCCACCACTGGCGACACAGTTTGCCATACCTTATCACACATTTTGCCACACTTTCACACTTTGCCAAACCTTCCTACATAGCCTGCCACCCCTCGTTACACACTTTGCCACACCTTATTATACACTTTGCCATACCTCGTTATACACTTTGCCACACCTTGTTACATGCTTTGCAAACACCTTGTTATACGCTTTGCAAATACCCCGTTACACACTTTGCTTTCTTCATCAAGAAACATTGCAATAATCCTCTCCAAGTGGCTAAAGCTGACCACTGACCGGATAGTGAGTTTATGGAGTGACTGGGCTGCTGGCCACTATTTTACTGCATTGAATCTCAACCTGTGAAAGATGGAAGAAGCAGCTGCCACAAGACGGGCATTCTGACTGTCTAATCAGAGCATTAGCAGAAGCTGTGGGACCCATCTGATTACAGTCACAAGACAACAAAAGAATGGACAACTCCTGCAGCAAATCGTCAAAGATTTGGACATGGATAGCCTGCTGTTTTAACATTAAGAACTGGTCTCACTGAAGAGAAATTTGTCAAGCGGGCCTTTCGTCAAGCCAGCAAAGCTACGCCAGGGCCTTCAATCCTCAGAAAGTGACCTACCGTGAGTGAAGTTCAGGGAAGAGGCAGGAGGGCCTCAGGCCTCAGAAAGCAACCTACCATGAGTGAAGTTCAGGGAAGAGGCAGGAGGGCCTCAGGCCTCAGAAAGCGACCTACCATGAGCGAAGTTCAGGGAAGAGGCAGGAGGGCCTCAGGCCTCAGAAAGCGACCTACCATGAGTGAAGTTCAGGGAAGAGGCAGGAGGGCGTGGCCTGTGAGGAGCAGCTCTGCTCGACCCCGAACTCTCGCTCCGCTCGCTCTCCGTGAAGTCCTCCAGCAACAATACGTTGGGCTCCACCCCCTGGCCGCCGGTGGCCCCACCCTCTTCCGCAGGCTGCGGCTCCAGCAAACTGCTGAGGGTGGAGGCGCCGTGGGCGTTGGGACTGGATGTGGGTGAGGTGGATGAGGGCACGGAGTCCAGGGACAGAGCGTCTGCAGGCTTGGGGCTGTCCTCTGTGCCTGAAAGGCATCAATGATACCACATGACACTGTCTGATGTGCTGCCAATGGACGTTACAACTGCTGCCAATGGGTGCTATATACTTACTGTGCAATGCTGCCAATGGGTGTTACTTACCGTGCAATGCTGCCAATGGGTGTTACTTACTGTGTAATGCTGCCAATGGGTGTTACTTACTGTGCAATGCTGCCAATGGGTGTTACTTACTGTGTAATGCTGCCAATGGGTGTTACTTACTGTGCAATGCTGCCAATGGGTGTTACTTACTGTGCAATGCTGCCAATGGGTGTTACTGTGCAATGCTGCCAATGGGCACTACTTACTGTGCAAAGACCACAATGATACCACAATGCAGCCAATGGGCACTACTTACTGTGCAATGCAGCCAATGGGCACTACTTACTGTGCAATGCTGCCAATGGGCACTACTTACTGTGCAAAGACCACAATGATACCACAATGCTGCCAATGGGCACTACTTACTGTGCAAAGACCACAATGATACCACAATGCTGCCAATGGGCACTACTTACTGTGCAAAGACCACAATGATACCACAATGCTGCCAATGGGCACTACTTACTGTGCAATGCAGCCAATGGGCACTACTTACTGTGCAATGCTGCCAATGGGTGTTACTTACAGTGCAGTTGCTCCTCAAAGCCTGTCTAATCTTCATGTGCACAGAATACACTACAGTAATCATACATACACACAACAAATATCCTTACATATGCATTTCAATGTCACTCACTCACTCACTCACTCACGCACGCACACACGCACACACACACACACACACACACACAGAACAAAGATCCTTAATCCACATTTCAACATCACACACACACACACACACACACACACACACACACACACACACACACACACACTCACACACACACAGAGCAAAATTCTGTACACCCACGTTTCAACAAGGAAAAGCTAGCAGCTTCCAACAAGGAAACGACAACAACGGTTACTTCAAAAGAGAACCAGCACACCAGACCATCATCCACATCGCCACCGCACCTGCCCCTTAAACAGGAAAACAAAAGAACAACAAACAACAACAACTCACTTTCCTCTTCCTGGCAGGCAGCCTCGGTGATCTTGAGGAAGATCTCTTCCAGGTTGGTGTCCATCACTCCGTAACTGTTGATGTACAGCTCCTGCATGGAGGCGTCCAGCGCCTGGAACAGCTTGCGCATGTTGCCCTTCTTGGCCTCCTCGAAGGGCATGATGTACTGCAGCTCCCGCTGGCTTTCCCCAACAAGGTACGCCGACGGCATGTGCTTCTGGATGAAGTTCCCCACCTCCTCCACGCTGCACACCGACACCTGGGGGCTGGGGTCTGCCGTCAGGAGCTGTACGTCTGTGGGGAGAACAGATGCTGTAGGTGCTGAGAAGCGATGCTCGGGGTGTGCGTTGGGTTAGAGTCCAAAGCATACTCTGAGCATCGCTTTCTGGCACCTTCCTCCAAACTCTGCCAGAATTGGTTACGCCACTGAAGGGGCACTCTTTATCTCTGAGCAGCTGTCCACTGATGAGGTCAGCTTGCTCGGAAAGGTTTGGGTACTAACAAGACTGTGGAAGCAAAATAGCACCCAAGCACTCATGCATGCCACTGAAGGGGCACTCTTTTATCTCTGAGCAGCTGTCCACTGATGCGGTCAGCTTGCTCCGAAGGTTTGGGTACATATAAGACAGTGGAAGCAAAATAGCACCCACGTACCCATGTAAACGTAAGACGCATCCGTCCTGGGTAAAAAAAAGAAAGAAGTTCTGTCTTGATTCAAATAATTTTGATTTTATTTGTGCTGGTGTATGCAACGTGGTCCGTTATTAAAAAAAAAAACATCTGATACAATCTGAGTTGTCCATTACAAACTTACTGCCATTTCAGCAACATTGAAAAACTGTTTGTTAGCTGACAGTTTTTTGAGACCTATGGCATAATCAACTATTGCAGTGGTTGGAGGAGGGATGTCGTAAACCAGTGCTTGGAGTTTGAGTCCAACACTGCTAGCACAGGGGTGACAGAAAAATTCTCTCAACATTCTACTCTATTTACATGGTCAACATTCGCATTTATTCAAGACATGGTCATCATTTGCATTTATTCAACACATGGTCATCATTTGCATTTATTTAAGGGCGCAGCAGTTAGCCACTGATTCTGTCAGTTACCTTTCCCCAAAACAAACTTTCCCTTTTATTTCACAATAAGTTCACCAAATTGGAGTTACAAGTTACAGCCTGATGGTAACCCAAACAGTGCTGCTGCTAGTCACGTTATTATCATCACCATTATCATCCTCAGCATCATCAAAACACAGAATTTTTTTCTTACCATCATCATTTTCCTCTTCCTCATCCTGCTAGTCACGTTATTATCATCATCATTATCATCTTCATCATCATCAAAACACAGAAAAATGTTCTTACCATCATCATTTTCCTCTTCCTCGTCCTGCTAGTCACGTTAACATCATGGAAAAGCCTAGCAGCTTAATTAAATGTTTTATGATTGGAGTGAATGTGTGATGGGTGTACTTGGCACCACAAAACATTCCTTGTGCAATCAATGTGCTGACACTTGGCAATAAAGTCATAACTTATGTTGTATCATCATCACACAGAAAACTGTTCTTACCATCATCATTTTCCTCTTCCTCATGCGATACGTCCTCCGGTTCTGCTTTGACGAGGGTCAGGTGATAGCCGTCACCAATGTTGTTCTTCAGGAACATGGATGAGCCGCAGCACTTGAGCTGACCGTTGGAGAGGATGGCGATACGATCTCCAAGAATGTCCGCTTCATCCATGTGGTGGGTGGACAGCAGAATTGTACGTCCTGGAAGGAACCGAAAACGTCAAAAGGTGTTCACCAACTGAAGTCCTTGTAAACAGAAAGCATGTTGTGGCAAGCAAGTGCCATCCCTGTGCAGTTTTCTTGCCAGTGTCAGCCTGGTATTGAGACCAATGCATAACAATCTGGAAAATTTCCTTCTTATATATGTGCACAACAGGAGAACTGAAACTAGAACGGCTGACCCTAGTCTTCTACACAAAACTGCCGCCATCACCTCAAGGAGAAAAGAAGCAGAAGAGAGGCAAAGTAAAGTAAGTAAACATGGTGCTTAACATCCACAGAAACCATAAGGCTTATTAGGGACGGGGGAGAAGGGGGGAAGGGGGTGTGGAGGTGGGGGGAGAGAGAGATTACATACCTATCGCTACACTCTCACCACCAGAATGATTCTTACATTAAGGTGGGCAGCGATGAGAGCCATTTTAATATTTTATAATTGTGAGGGACCAAGTCACAAGGCAGTGTCCCCAGATCACAACCTTTGAAATGAAAGGAGAGCCAAAGCAGATTCGAACCTAGGTCCCTCTGCTTACCAGCCTACCGCCTTACCGCTAGGCTAAACCAGCTCACGAGAAGAGAGGCCTCAGTCCTCACCTGGTTTATACTTGACCAGCAGATCCCAGATGGCCCGCCTTGCGTAGGGGTCCACGCCGGCGGTGGGTTCATCCAGAATGATGGTGCGAGACCCGCCCACAAAGGCGATAGCCACAGACAGCTTCCGCTGCATGCCGCCAGACAGGCAGTCCACTCGGCAGTGCCGTTTGTCCGGCAGACCCAGGTCCTCTATCATCCTGCAACAAAGGGGCAGGGAATGAAGGGATGTACGTGCCTCGGGTGGAGTTTATGAGCCTTGTATTTACACACATGCCAGGTGAGAGTTACTGCAGGCGACTCAGGTTTTTGTCGTTGTGTTTGGGTGACAGATTTTTGAGCTCGAATTAACTCCCTTGTGCGTTGAAGGAATGAAGGAGTATTTAAAGATTTCTGGGGCTACGTTATGCAGAGAGGAAAATAATTACTGTTTTGTTTTTAAAAATCATTTTTTTCCTGCGTGCTTTTACTTAGTTGGTGCTTTGAGCCCAGTCAGCTACATAGGGTTATATCAGGACTAAGTATGTTTGTAGAAATGACAGTTACAAGCATACTGACAAAAACAACAACAAAACAGTTTTATTACCATATGTGACCTCTCCCTCAAAATCTGTTTAAGTTGCATTTTGGGTATTTTGATACGGACTAAATCTACAAAACAGTTCTTTACCATATGTGACTCTCCCACAAAATCAGTCTTAAGCTGCATTTTGGGTATTTCAATACTGACTAAAACAACAAAACAAAAACAGTTTTATTACCATATGTGACCCTCTCCCACAAAATCAGTCTTAAGCTGCATTTTGGGTATACTGATACTGACTAAAACAACAACAAAACAGAAACAGTTTTATTATCATACGTGACCTTCTCCCACAAAATCAGTATTAAGCTGCATTTTGGGTATTTTAATACTGACTAAAACAACAAACGAAAACAGTTCTATTACAATATGTGACCCTCTCCCACAAAATCAGTCTTAAGCTGCATTTTTGGATATTTTGAGACGTGTATAAATTTGAGCATCGCAACCTCTGCTGATTATGTTGGTATTTACATGAAGACTGCAGTAAAAGAGTTACTGAAGTTGGGGCTATTTAAGTTGTTAAGTGTGTGGCAGACACTTTGACAAAAAGGCCCTGAAAGATGTGTTATTTTGCACATTTTCCTTAGCAATGGGGTTTATATGCAATTCAAAATAAAGAAATCACACACACAAAAACACATGGGTCAGGGATAGCTCAACTGGCAGAGTGTCCAACTGGAAAGTCAGGCACAATGCTGATGAGAGTTTGAGTCCCCGGTGCGGCAAGGGATTTTTTTCTCCCAGTCAACTTCCTGACTGACAGCTGTGACTCAAAACTGGTTTTGTGGGAGAGGGTCACATAACACACACACACACACAAACACATACTCACTTTTCACCGCTATTATTAAAAGCCTATAGGCAAGATTCCTTGACCTTTTGTTTCAAGGGGAGAGGGGTGTGATTGCTCCATCTTTTCCTTGCTGAACACTTACCTGTCGGTCTCCAGCTTGATGTCCTTGTCTTTCATGCCTTTGAGCTTAGCATAGAACCACAGGTGCTCCTCCACCGTGAACCTGAATCACACACAACAGTCACGTCACCCACTTTAGTCCAGACATTCTTATCAGCTTCTGCTCCTATTAGGGACAGCTGATGCAAAATAATGCCCACCCCAACTGATGCAGAACAATTTTCACATCAGCTGATGCAGAAAAGTTTTCACACCAACTGATGCAGAACAGTTCCCATACCAACTGATGCAGAACAATGTCAACACCAACTGATGCAGAATAGTTTCCACACCAACTGATGCAGAATAGTTTCCACACCAACTGATGCAGAACAGTTCCCATACCAACTGATGCAGAACAATGTCCACACCAACTGATGCAGAAGAGTTTCCACACCAACTGATGCAGAACAGTTTCCATACCAACTGATGCAGAACAGTTTCCACACCAACTGATGCAGAACAATGTCAACACCAACTGATGCAGAATAGTTTCCACACCAACTGATGCAGAAAAGTTTTCACACCAACTGATGCAGAACAGTTCCCATACCAACTGATGCAGAATAGTTTCCACACCAACTGATGCAGAACAGTTCCCATACCAACTGATGCAGAACAATGTCAACACCAACTGATGCAGAATAGTTTCCACACCAACTGATGCAGAAAAGTTTTCACACCAACTGATGCAGAACAGTTCCCATACCAACTGATGCAGAACAATGTCAACACCAACTGATGCAGAATAGTTTCCACACCAACTGATGCAGAATAGTTTCCACACCAACTGATGCAGAACAGTTCCCATACCAACTGATGCAGAACAATGTCAACACCAACTGATGCAGAATAGTTTCCACACCAACTGATGCAGAATAGTTTCCACACCAACTGATGCAGAACAGTTCCCATACCAACTGATGCAGAACAATGTCAACACCAACTGATGCAGAATAGTTTCCACACCAACTGATGCAGAATAGTTTCCACACCAACTGATGCAGAACAGTTTTCACACCAACTGATGCAGAATAATATCAACACCAACTGATGCAGAATAATGTGGACACCAACTGATGCAGAAATGTTGACACCAACTGATGCAGAAATGTTGACACCAACTGATGCAGAAATGCTGACACCAACCGATGCAGAATAATGTTCAATAACAATGTTCAAGTGATGCAGAATAACGCCGACACTAACTTGTCGAATAGGACATTGTGTTGAGGACACATGCCCAGGTTCTGGCGGATGATGTCCATGTCAGTGCGGATGTCCATGCCATACACTGTGGCGTAGCCTCCACTTGGTGGTATTAGACCCGACAGCATGG
>OY757551.1:18754149-18791649 GCA_963584105.1 Alviniconcha strummeri
GGAGGGGTCGCTGTGCGGCAGCACCTTGCCCACCTTCAGCATGGCCGTCAGCATGCCCGTCGTGGCCATCATCTGCAGGCACGTGGTCAGGAACCAGGCACACCAGTGCACCGCGTTGCTCAGACCCATCATCTTCATCACCTGCAAACATAGTCCGGTAACAATGATCAGTTGGTCAGACAGGTGGTGCCCACGAGAGCGTTGCACACCTGCATGCTGCATAATTACAGGCATCCTGTTTCAGTCATCTGTAACATGATGTGGGTGAAAGTTGCTACAGTCTCGAACATCACCTGGTCACGAAGGCAGTGAAGGACTACCAGCAGTCTTTCACTTACCTAGGTCTGTTAAGTTCACGACCTGTGTAAAGAACCACCAGCAGTCTTTCACTTACCTAGGTCTGTTAAGTTCACGACCTGTGTAAAGAACCACCAGCAGTCTTTCACTTACCTAGGTCTGTTAAGTTCATGACCTGTGTAAAGAACCACCAGCAGTCTTTCACTTACCTAGGTCTGTTAAGTTCACGACCTGTGTAAAGAACCTCCAGCAGTCTTTCACTTACCTAGGTCTGTTAAGTTCATGACCTGTGTAAAGAACTACCAGCAGCACACCTGTGAACCTACTCCTTTCACTTACACCTGTCTGTTAACTTCATGACCTGTGCAATAAGGTGAAACAGTTAACACACACCAAGAAACCGTTTGACAGAAATCAACAAACTGGCCAGAACCACTGGCACACAAAACCTGGTGAACTAACTCATTCCACTGCTCAAACCAAGCAATTCGCCACTGGCAGTGTGAGGTGAACCAGGTGACAGACACACAGCCATGAAGAAACTGGTCAGCCAGGCCTGAAGAACCACATGCAACACCACTGGCTTCCTCTGGTCTCTTCACATCCGCCAGGCTAAGAAAGGAACCTGTGCCAAAGCCTCATGTTCAGACTCATTCCGTTGACCCCTAAAGAGTGAACAGGTAAGTCTGATTGCCAAAGCCTGATGCTCACTCATCCCGCTGTCCCCTAAAGAGTGATCTGGTAAGTCTGAAAAGGTAGTGGGGAACAGGCCTGATGTTCAGACTCATTCCGTTGACCCCTAATGAGTGAACAGGTAAGTCCGAAAAGGTAGTGGGGAACAGGGCACGGCAGTGACTAGCAACACCTAAAGAATGAACAGGTAAATCTGATTGCCAAAGCCTGTCATTCCGACTCATTCCATTGACCCCTAAAGAATGATCAGGTAAGTCCAAAAGGTAGTGGGAAACAAGGCGCAGGTGTGACTAGCAAAACCCCAGCCAGCAAACTGTCTAAACTGTCAGGTGAGCTAGGAACGTCATTTGAAGTCAGCGCCTTACCTCTTTGAGACGGTGTTCCTTCTCGTAGACAATGCTCTGTACCAGCATAGCAACGCTGTACACCCACGAGATTGTCAGGCACAGCGGCATCACGTGTTCTATCATGAACACAAACCTGCAACACAAAGCATAGCAACACTGTACACCCATGGGATTGTCCGACATAGCGGCATCACGAGTTCTATCATGAACACAAGCCTACAACACAGGAAGCATAGCAACACTGTACACCCATGGGATTGTCACACATAGCGGCATCACGTGTTCTATCATGAACACAAGCCTACAACACAGGAAGCATAGCAACACTGTACACCCATGGGATTGTCACACATAGCGGCATCACGTGTTCTATCATGAACACAAGCCTACAACACAGGAAGCATAGCAACACTGTACACCCATGGGATTGTCAGACATAGCGACATCACGTGTTCTATCATGAACACAAGCCTACAACACAGGAAGCATAGCAACACTGTACACCCATGGGATTGTCACACATAGCGGCATCACGTGTTCTATCATGAACACAAGCCTACAACACAGGAAGCATAGCAACACTGTACACCCATGGGATTGTCACACATAGCGGCATCACGTGTTCTATCATGAACACAAGCCTACAACACAGGAAGCATAGCAACACTGTACACCCATGGGATTGTCACACATAGCGGCATCACGTGTTCTATCATGAACACAAGCCTACAACACAGGAAGCATAGCAACACTGTACACCCATGGGATTGTCACACATAGCGGCATCACGTGTTCTATCATGAACACAAGCCTACAACACAGGAAGCATAGCAACACTGTACATCCATGGGATTGTCCAACATAGCGACATCACGCGTTCTATCATGAACACAAGCCTACAAGCACATGCGGGAAGCAAAGTCTGAATTTTAAATATTGTGTGCACTGATCTGAATTTTCTGCACAATGCTGTATGCTCAACACAAAACTTAACTCGCCAGTTTCTATTATTTTTAATTTTTAAAGCTGTACTGTGATTTGACACTGGTGCACCTCTGACAGTAACAGCAAGCCATAGGTTTTGTGATACTTTGCCTGAGTGCACGACCACAGTTCAATCACCTTTAAAGTCAGAGGACGTGAAATTATCTATTGCGCTGGCAGTTTCTCAAAATTCATGTGCTGACCACAAAAATGGCATCAGAAGTGGGTATGGATGGATGGGTGGGTGGCAGCAGTTGGGTGGTGGTGGTGGTACAGAGGAAAAGTTGCACTCACTGATCACAGATGTAGACGGGCGCAGGGGGAGGGAGCGTGTGGATGGCAGGTGTTGGAGAAGGGGGGAGGGGGGTACAGTGCAAAGGTTGCACTGATCAGTGACATCACTGACACAGCAAAGGGTAGGGTAGAAGGCAGGAGTAAAAAAAAAAAATGGGGGGTAGGGTGGTGGTGGTGGTAGAGTGAAAAGGATGCACTCACTGATCTTAAATGTAGCAGGAGGTGGGGTGGGGTGGTACAGCGGAAAGGCTGCACTCACTGATCATAGACATAGCAGGGGTGGATGGCAGGAGGTGGGGTGGGGGGGTACAGCGGAAAGGCTGCACTCACTGATCATAGACATAGCAGGGGTGGATGGCAGGAGGTGGGGTGGGGTGGTACAGCGGAAAGGCTGCACTCACTGATCATAGACATAGCAGGGGTGGATGGCAGGAGGTGGGGTGGGGTGGTACAGCGGAAAGGCTGCACTCACTGATCATAGACATAGCAGGGGTGGATGGCAGGAGGTGGGGTGGGGGGGTACAGCGGAAAGGCTGCACTCACTGATCATAGACATAGCAGGGGTGGATGGCAGGAGGTGGGGTGGGGTGGTACAGCGGAAAGGCTGCACTCACTGATCATAGACATAGCAGGGGTGGATGGCAGGAGGTGGGGTGGGGTGGTACAGCGGAAAGGCTGCACTCACTGATCATAGACATAGCAGGGGTGGATGGCAGGAGGTGGGGTGGGGGGGTACAGCGGAAAGGCTGCACTCACTGATCATAGACATAGCAGGGGTGGATGGCAGGAGTCAGGGTGGGGTGGGCTGGTATAGCGGAAAGGCTGCACTCACTGATCATAGACATAGCAGGGGTGGATGGCAGGAGTCAGGGTGGGGTGGGCTGGTATAGCGGAAAGGCTGCACTCACTGATCATAGACATAGCAGGGGTGGATGGCAGGAGTCAGGGTGGGGTGGGCTGGTATAGCGGAAAGGCTGCACTCACTGATCATAGACATAGCAGGGGTGGATGGCAGGAGTTGGGTGGTGGTGGTACAGTGGTAAGGCTGCACTCACTGATTACAGATGTAGCAGGGGGTGGCGGGGGACGGCAGGAGTCAGGGTGGGGTGGGCTGGTACAGTGGAAAGGCTGCATTCACTGATCATAGACGTAGCAGGTGGTGAGGCGGGGGGTGGGGGTGGTGGTGGTGGTGGGAGTTGGGGGGTGGTACAGTGGTAAGGATGCACTCACTGATCATAGATACAGCAGAGGGTAAGGGGGAGGCAGGAGTGGGGGGGGGGGGGGGCAGAGTAAAGGCTGCACTCACTGATCATAGACGTAGCAGGGGTAGGGGAACTGCTGCATGTAGGTGCCGGGTTCAACCACCTTCCTGCCGGCCTGGATGTCCACAATGGCTCGATCGATCATGTCCTGTAATCACAGGAAGAAGAAGAAACAAATTCCATCAAAAACAGGAAGACTGGGACAGTGGTCCTGCACGAGGACTTACTCATGGGAAATTTGCCTCTTTTTTTCTTCTTTTTTTCTCTATGGAAAGGCAGCTGTGATAAAGAGGCACTATATATCCAGCCTTGGATCCCTAATGCTGTTATTCTTATTCTCATGCCTTTCTCTTCTGTTTTTTCTTCTTGAGATCTCCCCTTTAGTGTTGACACTTTCAGTGCATGCTGAAAAGAAAAGCACTTGCTGCAGTTCTTGTGACAAAAATATGCACTCACTGCAGTTCTTGTGAAAAGTGCTCACTGCAGTTCTTGCGGCAAAAATATCTATTCACTGCAGTTCTTGTGAAAAGAAAAGCACTTGCTGCAGTTCTTGTGACAAAAATATGCACTCACTGCAGTTCTTGTGAAAAGCACTCATTGCAGTTCTTGTGAAAAGCACTCACTGCAGTTCTTGTGAAAAGCACTCATTGCAGTTCTTGTGAAAAGCACTCATTGCAGTTCTTGTGAAAAGCACTCATTGCAGTTCTTGTGAAAAGCACTCACCACAGTTTTTGTGAAAAGTATTCACTGCAGTTCTTCTGACAAGACTAGCAGCAGCATCAAAGCGACATCACTGACCTGTACCCAGACAAATCCAAACTGGTAGTAGCGGTAGCTGCCGGAACCAGGTCCTGGGGTCCAGGTCTGTTTGCGCACATTTTTGGTCGTGTAGATGAACGTTGCATTCTGACGGATTTTGTAGCGCACATGGGGCGGGCAACTGTTTGCCTGGCAGCATGTTCTCAAATGCCACTCCTGAAAATGGGATGTCTCAATATGGTGACTACTGAAAAGGTGACAACATTTATAAACTTAAACATGCAAGTAAGAACATGCTTTGAACTAAGCTCCTGAATCACATTCTAAGTTTTTTTTACCACCTCAAGTACATCTGAAGTTAGCATGCAGCTGTCTGCTCTAAATGACAGTTACCGAGTTAGTTAGTTCTCAGATTTCAACACCCCAACAACTGCATAGGGTCGCCCCAGGATGAATCACACACTGAAAATTCTTTAACACCAGTTGAAAACACATCACTAAATCACAAGTTTGCCTATTTCATCATTACAACGTTAACAACTATCAGTTTCTCTGTTTTACCATTACAATGTTAACAAACTACTTATCTGTCAATGCACGGTAACAATTGAATCTGAACCATGAATGACCGCTAGTGTTCTAAAACAAGATCCAAACATGTAAAAGGTTCAAAAGAACACTATTTATTAGCACAAAACACAACAAGCAAACTTTCAGGGATGCAACAACCCTATCTCCACAGAAGAAGCTCAAGCCTGCAATCATGCAATCATGTCAATGTTTTGCACATAGGCCCTGTTCAGGAAGTCAGACAGCCAACACAACAACCCTATCTCCACAGAAGGGAGAGTCCAGGCGAGATTAAGAGGAGGGAGGTAAGCTGGACTTTCACGAAGAAGTTAGACTTTCATTTGTGGGTCCAGACGAGATCAAGAGGAGGGAGGTAAGCTTGACTTTCACGCAGAAGTTAGACTTTCATTTTCAGGTCCAGGTGAGATCAAGAGGAAGGAGGCGAGCTGGACTCTCAAGAGAGCCCGGGAGAGATCAAGAGGAGGGAGGTGGAACTGGACTCTCTCAAGACAGCCCGGGAGAGATCAAGAGCAGGGAGGTGGAGCTGGGTTCAGAAAGTTGGACTGCCCCTTGCTTCAGTTGTTCCTCAACAGCTGTGCTACGGACATCGTCTTTGTGACTCTGCTCTGCACAGCTCTTGAAACAGCAAGCAGCGAAGTACACAAGTTGCTTCGCTCTGGCGAGGTCCCCACCTCCTTAATATGGTGGCAGTGGCTGATGGTCTCTTCGGTTTTTGGGGGTCGGAGCACATGGATGAGCTACTCTCTTTCTCTCCCCCCCCCCCCCAACACCTTTCCCAGTCCCTGATAAGCCCCCTCACTTCTGTGGATGAGTGTACTTACTGACTTTACCACAGAAGATGCTCAACCCTATGTGCACATAAAGCAGCTTACTGACTTTACCACAGAAGATGCTCAACCCTATGTGCACATAAAGCAGCTTACTGACTTTACCACAGAAGATGCTCAACCCTATGTGCACATAAAGCAGCTTACTGACTTTACCACAGAAGATGCTCAACCCCGTGTGGACATAAAGCAACACGCTTACTTACTTACTTTACCGCAAAAGATGCTCAACCCTACCTGCAATGACGCTGATGTTTTGCGCGTAGGCCCTGTTGAGGAAGAAGCTGACCATGTCGTTCTCTGACTGGAAGCCCTGGAAGACATTGAGGGAGATTCCTTCCATGAGGGCCAGCCACTCGCGGGCGGCGCGGTCGATCATGTCAATGATGTGCAGGTACTGGGTGGTGTTGTGCACCTGCTCCCTCAGGAAAGGGTTCAGCTTGGGTATGGCGAACAAGGGCCAGATAAAGCCTTTGTGTCCCCTCAGGTCCCCTTGCATCTGAAAGAGGATTTCCTGCGCATGAACTCATGTCAACCATGCCCACATCAGTTCACCGTTTTTACTGAACAGCACGGCATAAAAAAGAAAGCATATGATTCAACTTGGGCCAGATAAAGCCTTTGTGTCACATCAGATCCCTTTGCATCTGCAAGAGGATTTCCTGCGTATACGTTCAAGTCAACCATGCCCACGTAAGTCCACTTTTACTGTGCTTTACTAAACAGCATGGCATGAGAAAAAGACACATGATTCAGCTTGGTCCAGGTAAATCCTATCCTCTCAAATCTGAGATATTTTTTATGCATAAGCTCCAGACAATTAAAGTCACTTCATTTCCCTTTACTGTGGCGGTGTGTGGCATGGCAACAAAAACAAACAAAAAACAACAAAAAAGACAAAACAAGAAAGCATGTAAAATGGCCTCTGCTGGGAGGCAAGAATATATAATGTACAAGTTAAAAAGTCCTTTACGGGTAAAACATTTCCGTAATTAAATGTTTTTGAGAGAGAAAAAAAAAAGGGCAGGAGGAGGGGTGGAGGCTAATATTAGTCTTTATCCAATCTATCAACTGTCTCAAATCACAAAATGCACCTCTCTGATACCACCTCAGTTTTCACCTGTAACGTGTGTGTACTACAACAAGGGTGCAGACACAGAAACCCCACCTACCTCTGATACCACCTCAGTTTTCACCTGTAACGTGTGTGCTACAACAAGGGTGCAGACACAGACAGACAGGAATCGCTCCCCCCCCCCCCCACACACACCTCTCTGATACCACCTTAGTTTTCACCTGTAACGTGTGTGTGTGCTACAAGGGCACAAACACAGACAGATCCCCCCCCACCCCCCACCCAACACCTCCTTCATACCACCTCAGTTTTCACCTGTAACGTGTGTGCACTACAACAAGGGTGCAGACAGAAACACCCCCCAACTCTCTGATACACCTCAGTTTTCACCTGTAAGGTGTGTGAGCTACAACAAGGGTGCAGACACAGACAGACAGGAATCGCCCCCCCCCCCCCACACCTCTCTGATACCACCTCAGTTTTCACCTGTAACGTGTGTGTGTGCTACAAGGGCACAGACACAGACAGATCCCCCCCCCCCCCCCCTTCATACCACCTCAGTTTTCACCTGTAACGTGCGTGCACTACAACAAGGGTGCAGACAGACAGAAACACCCCCCAAATCTCTGATACACCTCAGTTTTCACCTGTAAGGTGTGTGAGCTACAACAAGGGTGCAGACAGACCGACAGGAATCAACCCCCCCCACCCCCCCACCTCTCTGATACCACCTCAGTTTTCACCTGTAACGTGTGTGCACTACAACAAGGGTGCAGACAGACAGAAACACCCCCCAACTCTCTGATACACCTCAGTTTTCACCTGTAAGGTGTGTGAGCTACAACAAGGGTGCAGACAGACAGACAGAACCCCCCCCCCCTCCCCCACCTCTCTGATACACTTCAATTTCCACCTGTAACGTGTGTGTTCTACAAGAAGCGTGCAGACAAACAGGCAGAAACCCCCCTACCTCTCTGACACCACCTCAGTTTTCACCTGTAATATGTGTGTGCTACAACAAGGGTGCAGACAGACACAGACAGAAACCCTGCCCTTACCTCTCTGATGGCCTGCAGGTTGCGCTCAGTCTTGGGTTTGTGCAGAAAGTCCCGCAGCTCCTGGGAGATGCTGAGCCACTCACGGGCGTAATCCCCAATGCTGTCGATGAACAGGAACGTGGAGTTGGCCTGCACAGCAAACTCTTACTGATGAGACACACGGGTCAACCTCAACATAACCCAAGTAACAGCTGGGGCATAACATCCACAGAAACCATGTGGCGGACAACAAACAAGCAGAGTGTTCTTACTGATGAGACACATGGGTTAACCTCACCATAACACAGGTAACAATGGCGGCTGACTGACTGTTGGGGCTAAATATCCACAGAACCATGTATGGTTTATTACGGACATCCACAGAAACCAAAAGGCAGACGACAAACAAGCAAACAGTTGGCCTGCACAGCAAACTGTTACTGATGAGACACACCGGTCAACCTCACCATAACACACGTAACAACGGTGGCTGACTGACTGTTGGGGTATAATAACCACAGAAACCATGTATGGTTTATTAGGGACAGGGGAGAGGGGCAGACAACAAATGAACAAAGAACTGGCTGCCCAGCAAACTCTTACCGATGAGACACACAGGTCAACCTCACCATAACACAGGCAACAATGATGGCTGACTGTTGGGGCTAAACATCCACAGAAACAACATGGCCGATAACAAATGAGTAAAGAATTGGCTACACAGCAAACTGTTTCTGATGAGACACACAGGTCAACCTCAACACAGCACAGGTAACAAAGGTGGCTGACTGACAGTTGGGGCTAAACAGTCACAAAAACCACATACGGTTTATTACAGACAGGGAAGAGGGGCAGGGGGGCTACCTATGAACAGCTCGTTCCTAGCACTCTGACCTGCAAAAACAGGAAAAGACGACCACCACCAGAACAACAGATACTGAGGCGGTGGGGAATTCGGCAGCACAAAGCAACCTGTGTGCTTTGCAACTAGCTTTTTCGACAGTTGTGGGGAACTAAGTCACCGTGCCCAGAAAAGGACTGAAGCAAAAGACTGTCCAGCTCACTCCACGAGAGCCCAGCTCCACCTCCTTGTTCACACAGCTCTTGTGCTCCCATGTTCACAGAGCTCTTGTGCTCCCATGTTCACACAGCTCTTGTGCTCCCATGTTCACAGAGCTCTTGTGCTCCCATGTTCACACAGCTCTTGTGCTCCCATGTTCACACAGCTCTTGTGCTCCCATGTTCACAGAGCTCTTGTGCTCCCATGTTCACAGAGCTCTTGTGCTCCCATGTTCACAGAGCTCTTGTGCTCCCATGTTCACAGAGCTCTTGTGCTCCCATGTTCACACAGCTCTTGTGCTCCCACCACGGCGGTGGATAACGTGAACACACAGGGGAGTAAATTAGCGCCGGAAAGACGTCACACAAACACAACAACAAAGACCCGAGTTGATCACGGAACTCTCACCTGGCGTGCAAGTGAACATGAGGCACATAAACTCCACCACTCCACCTGTTACTTTCAGCTACGGTCATTCATTATAAACTCCATTGTTGAAGTCCTGAACGTCAGAGTGCAGCTGCCTGAGCCGCAGGTAATATTGCACCTGCATGAATGACAGGTTGGACAGGTTGGGGTTGGGGGGTTGGGGGGGGGGGGGGGGGGTTAGGGAGGGTGAATAGCTGCACATGCTGTCTCCTCACTCAACATCAGCTGAACCACAGGGTTTCAGCCGAGGGGTGCTAACAAACAACGAAAAAACAAACGCCAATTTAACTTTGTGGGTGAAGGCCAGCGTGAAGCGGTTACCTTTTTGATAACTTCGTCAGCTGCGGTGTTGTTGGGAGCATAGATGATCTTTGGGTTGCTGTACAGGTAATGAGTGATGATGCCCAGCATTTCCTTCTGACGTGACGACATCCTCAGGGCCTCTGGTGGACAACATAATCATGCACATTCAGTCCACACCATAGCCTACTCCTGCTGCTTAAGCCAATTCAGCTTAAAGCCAAGGCTTAAGTCAGGCTAAAGTACGGCTCAAGCCAAGGTTAAAGTAAGGCTAAAGCCTATTAAGACCAAATCCAGTGCTAAAGCAAAGATGAAAGTAAGGCTAAAGCCAAGTAAGACCAAAAGCCAAGGCTAAAGCCTATTAAAACCAAGGTCAAGGTTAAAATAAGGCTAAAGCTAATTAAGACCAAGGCCAAGGCTAAATCCAATTAAGCTAAATCCAATAAAGACCAAATCCAAGGCTAAAGCCCAGATCAAAAAGTAAGGCTAAAGCCTATTAAGACCAAAGCCAAGGTTAAATCCAATTAAGACTCAGTCCCATTAAGGCTAAATCCAAGGCTAAAGTAAGGCTAAATCCAATTATGGCTAAATCCAAGACTAAAGCAATTAAAGCAAAAGTGAGGCTAAATCCGATTAAAGCTAAAGGCAAGCACATTTACTGGTCATTAATCAAACATTCCATATGCACAGATGTGATCCAAAAATTTTTGTTTGAACTGTGCAATGGTTTGAGCTGCAGTAGGCACTCTATGCATTGTCTGTATTGTTATCATCACACTGGACAGGCTTTAAAAAGATCCCATGCTGCAAACCACTTCAACAGAGCCGTGAAAGAAAAAAAACAAAAACAAAAACATCCCACTGAACACAGGCTCTTAGTAAAAAATTCCCCCCCCCAAAAAAACAACAACAACAACCCAAACACACCCCAGCAACAACAACAAAACTCACCACCAACAACAAAACATCCCATGAATGTTACACTAAACACAGGCTCTAAGTCAAAAAAAAAAAAAGAGAAAAAAAAAACCTAAAAAAAAAAAACTCTTGCAGATTTCTCTCTCTCCAAGTGCCTGCCAAAGCCCTCACCAATATCAACGGGCTCATTGTCATCATCGTCGCCTTCAGAGGAGTCGGAACTGGACGCTGCCCCCTTCTTCTTGGGTTCCTTGCCGCACACCGCCGACTGCATGAAGTCCCAGATTCTCAGCAGACTGGGTTTCCAGTGCTTCCTGGGTTTGGGTGTGTCCGGGGAATCCTGGGAGGGGTCAGCGCCATCTGGCACTGTGTTGTTGGTGGATGGATCAATGGTCGTCTGGTTGCCAGAGTCGGCGTTGTCGTCGAAGGGCAGCATTTCGACAAATTTTCCCAGCTCCTCCAGTTCACGTTGGAACTGCATGAACCTCTCAACCTGTCAGAAGGTGGGTGGGGTTGAAAATGAGAGATGTCAACACTTGCAAGAAAGAAGACGTTTGTACACAGCAACAAATTATATGGCAACTGTCCACCATGAAGTGACATGCACTCACAGCTTTGACTGAAGTCAAATCTATGTTCATGCAGCTACATGCTGGACTGTGAGCATTTACCCATGCATGGATAATGTATGTGCTTTCAGTTTAGTTCAAGATAATATCACACATTCACGAAAGCCCATATGCACTCCACCCCATCTCAGAAGTTTTCCCAGAATTGTCTTTGAAACAGTTCCAACGCTGGTCTGACTGACGGTGGTCCCTTCTCTTCCTTTCAAGCAAGATTGTCGAGCATTTCCTCTTTCTGTCCTCTCTCTCTCTCTCTCTCTCTCTCATTTTGCCTGTCTCTCTCTCATTCCATCTGTCTGTATTTGTTCTCTCTCCTCTCTCTCTCTCTTGTTTCTCTCTCTGGGCCTGTTCTCTCCCTCCCATCTCTCTCTCTCTATCTCTCATTTTGTCTCTCTCTCTCTCATTCCATCCATCTTTGTTCTCTTTCTCTATCTCTCCCCCCCCCCACCTTATCTCTCTCTCTCTTGTTTCTCTCTCTGAGCTTTTTCTCTCCCTCCCATCTCTCTCTCTCCTCTCTTTCTCTCTCCCCACCTGTCTGTCTGTCTCTTCTCTCCACCATCCCCACCCATCTCTCTCTTTTATTTCGCCTGTGCCTGTCTCTGTCAGTTCCCTTTATCCTACCTCTGTCTGTGTCTCCCTCTCTGTCTCTGTCTGTCTGTCTGTCTGCCTGTCTCTCTCATTTTCCCTGTCTGTTTATCACTGTCTCAGCCTGCGTCTCTCTGTGAGTCAGCCTGTGTGAACTACACAGAGGCAACAGCCTCACCTTCTCAATAAACCTCTCCACTTTGGTTGCTGTTGCTGACAGGTTGACAGGTTTCAGGTTTAGCTGCACACACAAAACATCAACATTCAGAAACCATCCATGCGTGCTGCACAACACCACACAGAGAAAGAAACAATTCCATGGCAAATGCAATATCACATAGGCAAAGAAACAATTCCACTGCAAAGATGATATCACACAAAGAAAAAAAGGACTCGTCATGATGACAGAAAAAAAAAGGGAGAACTGTGAGACCAAATCTTAAGAGCTGATTTCTGAGAAATGTGACAAAAGGGAGGTTTTGAGACTGCTCTCTGGAGAGAAAAAAAAGGGTCGCAACAGTGTCTGACTCCGTAAACAGATAATTCACTCACAGCATGAACAATCTCCTCATTGGAGATTTCAGCAGAGAGGTTGGAGGAGAGGTCGGCCAGCTGAGTGCGGTTGAGCAGGCAGAGACGCTGCTGTAGGTCATCCTGCACATAAGGCACACAACCAGTCATAAACAGTCATTCTCCAGCACATAAGGCACACAACCAGTCATAAACAGTCATTCTCCTGCACATAAGGCACACAACCAGTCATAACAGTCTCCTGAACATAAGGCACACAACCAGTCATAAACAGTCATTCTCCTGCACATAAGGCACACAACCAGTCATAAACAGTCATTCTCCTGCATATAAGGCACACAACCAGTCATAAACAGTCTCCTGAACATAAGGCACACAACCAGTCATAAACAGTCAGTCTCCTGAACATAAGGCACACAACCAGTCATAAACAGTCATTCTCCTGAACATAAGGCACACAACCAGTCATAAACAGTCTCCTGAACATAAGGCACACAACCAGTCATAAACAGTCATTCTCCTGAACATAAGGCACACAACCAGTCATAAACAGTCATTCTCCTGCACATAAGGCACACAACCAGTCATAAACAGTCATTCTCCTGCACATAAGGCACACAACCAGTCATAAACAGTCATTCTCCTGCACATAAGGCACACAACCAGTCATAAACAGTCATTCTCCTGCACATAAGGTACACAACCAGTCATAAACAGTCATTCTCCTGCACATAAGGCACACAACCAGTCATAAACAATAATTCAGTATTTGTAAAGCGCTAAATCTTGTCCATAGAGACTATTTGAAGTGCACGTGCACGCACGCGTGCACACACACACATTAAAAGACTAGAATGTGTGTGTGTGTGCATGTGTGTGTGTGTGTGTGTGTGTGTGTGTGTGTGTGTGTGTGTGTGTGTGTGTGTATGTGTGTAGATGGGAAGGGGGTGAACCTAAACTTGAACAAACAATTTGCAGTCATCTTTTTGTGCACCAGAATCATGCAAGAACAGACACCTTGACAGCTTATTGAGACGAAGAGATTACTTACCACTGGGTATGCATGTATGCGCACGCACGCACACACACACACACACACACACACACACACACACACACACACACACACACACACATACAAAGAACTTTGCTAGCCATTCACATGCTTCAAGGAAGTTTCCCATCCAGTTTTTTCTTACTTAAAAAACCTTGTTAGACATATTGTTTACCATTTGCTGAGGCGTGATATTGTAGGGGGGCGATGGCACAATGAGTTTAGTAAATGTTGCTTTATCACACGCTATGGTCTTCAGAACTTGTGGAGACAGTAACGCTATCTGAAAGTAAATGTGAAAAATTAATCAACCCGGGGCACATTACTAAGTACATTGCAACACACACACACACACACCCACCCACCCCCACTCTCTCTCTCCCTCTCTAATCCATGCACAAGTACAGCATCACATGGACAACATTCACTAACACACAAACCATACAACTCTCTCTTTCTCACACACGCGCACGCATGCACACACACACACACACACACACACACATACACGCACACACTACAATGCACACCCATCCACTGACCACCACATATATACACAGTAGCACACTGACCAACACACAAACCATACCACACATACAAATCTCACTGCAATGCACAGCCGCGCACAACACACTCGCACCACACCACACCATGCCACACGCACCATACTCACCTTCAACAATTGAGCAAAATCCTGAGGTTGCAAAATCACCGCATTCTTCTGATTCTCCACTGTGTGCAGCAGCAACTTCAGCATTGTCAGCATGTCCCCGTGACCGAACAGCTCGCGGTTCTCCAGCAACGTTCGCACCACAGACTCTGTCAGGGCCTCCGTCGACACCTGGGCCGACACTGTGGTTTTCAGGGACTGGAGGATGCCGGCAAACTCGGCCGCCGTGATTGCACTGAGCCCATTGCTGGTCAAGTCTGTGTAGTTTGAGATCATGAACGGGGGGAGAAGAGACTTGGAGGCTGAGCCGAGAATGTCTGCGGGGACCCCACCGTCAGTGGTGCTTCGCCGCAGACGAAGCAAAGCTAGGTGGCTGGAGTTCAGATCACCACCGAACAGGAATCGGTAAATCTGAAGGAAGAACAATGTGTCTGTCATTGTGAAATAACAATATTTTTCTTCAGTGAATGAGTTGAGATCACCACTGAACAGGAATCTGTAAATCTGAAGGACAGCAATGTGAGTCGGTCTGGCCTAGTGGTAAGGCATTAGGCTGGTAAGCATTGGGATGTCTGTTCGAATCCCCTTCGGCTCTCCTTTCTCTTCAAAAGTTGTGGTCTGTAGACACTGTCTTCTGACTTTGTCCCTCACAATTATGAAACATTAAAATGGCTCTCATCGCTGCCGACCTTAATGCAGAAGTCATTCTGGTGGTGACAGTGTAGCGACAGGCATACAGTCTCCCTCTTCACCCCACCTCCATACCCCCTTCCCCCCGACCCTAACAAGCCTAATGGTTTCTGTGGATGTTAAGCACCATGTTTACTTTAGGACAGCAGTGTGTCAGTCATCGTAAAATAGGAATATTCTTCTTCAGTGAATGAACTGAGATCACCACCGAACAGGAATCTGTAAATCTGAAGGAAAAGCAACGTGTCAATCATCATGAAATAATATTCCTCTTCAGCAAATGAGCTGAGATCACCACCAAACAGGAATCTGTAAATCTGAAGGAAGAGCAGTGTCAGTCATCGTGAAATAAAAATACTCTTCTTCAGTGAATGAAATTTTGACTTATTAGACATCAAAAATCTGAAACAGAATGACTGCTAGCGTACTAAAACCTTTTTGTGGTTGGATCTTATTAGACATCACCACTTCAAGTGTAAGGGTAGAATCTGTTTGACTCTTAAAGGTGGAAATAAGCCATTGCTTTTTGACATTTTCCATATCTTCTTTGACAGCTTAGTAATGTATTTATATTCTTCTTCTCTCTCTCCCTCTCTTCCATTTAATTTAATTTTGTGTCATGATATTTACTACATTATGCCTATTTAACTACACATCATTGTCATGCCAACATTCTTCCAAATTCCAGTAGAGCGGATAGGTGTCTGTACCTGAACACTTACCTGTAAGAGGTGTATTGAGGAGTAACAGGTGTCAGCACCAGAACACTTACCTGCTGGGGGTGTATGGCAGAATGCAGAAGTGCCTGCACTTCCACGTCAGGTATACCTAATGTGTGGGTCATGAAATCATCTGTTGCGTTTTCATTACGCAGCACACTATCCAGTCTCACACCTGAAGAAAAAAACAAAAACAAAAGTGCAGGCACTAATATTTGATGCACAACACAACATGCTGAAACCTTTTTTCACATTTATATGTTGAAGAAAACCAGTGCATGACCATGTGTATGAAGTTATTTCATGTCCCTACTGAAAGAAACCAGCATAATCGTGTCTATCAAATTATCTCATGTTTTTCAAACTGCAACTCACTGATGAGAACTGTGCTCCTACTTACAAGTCACATACACTGACAGCAACTGTACAGCTTCCTGATCCATGTGTCATGAATATTTCACTTATCTCACCCACTGAACCAGCTCTGGTCAGGATATAATCATTATTTCTGTGACACTTTTGATGTGAATGGGAACCAAACCAACTTAGACACAAGCTGGCCTGAAAATGAAGAAGCTGTGCAATTATTTTTATCTGCATACTTCATTATCTTGTCCTTTCAATATTTATACAAAAGAAGCACATTTTTGCTCTGAATCTGAACTCTTCCAGGCACAACAATGCTGGTTTACTCCCCTTACCAACAAGAGCAAAAAAAAGCTGGGCTTCTGAGGTACTTGATACTTTTGCTACACACAGTCCATCCTTGTGTATGATGTCACTGACACAGACTGCTGGGCACAAAATGGCAGCACTCATGGTCATCATTTCAAAACCTTCAAATGCTCGGAAACTGAGTTAAAAACTGCGGTGCGCAACTTTTCCAGTCCATTCCTATGGACAGAGCCCATTAAGGTTTTCCATTTCAGTTCCCTTTCAAACCAAAGACTGGATTTTAACCCCACTGCATCATACCTTGGGCATTGACAAAGGCATCATGCAGGAAAGCCGGGTCATTGATGACAGAGCGATAGAGGTCCGGCAGCTCATCCATCTCTTTGGGGGTAAAACCAGGGTTGAAGAAGTTGTGGCTTTCCGCCACCACCTGCAGCTGATTCAGAAACTTCTGAGTGGCTCTGAAAGTGAAGCGAAAAAAGTAGTCACAGCTCTTCTTCAGAGGAAGTGCTCAGTGAGCTTCGCTGAAAGGACCACCAACAATCATGTCAACACTGGAACTGCTTCAAAAGGAACGTTGGGGAATGTTCTGAGTGGCTGGGTGGAGTGAGTACCTATGGGCTTTTTCCAAGTGCATACACCTTGAACCAAGCTGAACTTTGTCTGCCTTGGTTGGCTATACACTGAGAGACCAGTTTCACTGGGCAAAACTGAATTTGTCTGCCTTGGCTGGCTACACTGAGAGACCAGTTATACTGGGCAGGTCTGAACTTTGTCTGCCTTGGTTGGCTACACTGAGAAACCAGTTTCACTGGGCAGAACTCAGCTTTGTCTGCCTTGGCTGGCTGTACACTGAAGACCAGTTTCACTAGGCAGAACTAAACTTTGTCTGCATGCCTTGGTTGGCTACATCGAGAAACCACTTTCACTGGGCAGAACTAAACTTTGTCTGCATACCTTGGCTGCTATACACTGAAGACCTGTTTCACTGGGCAGGACTGAACTTTGTCTGCCTTGGCTGGCTATACTGAGAGACCAGTTTCACTGGGCAGAACTGAACTCTGCCTTGGTTGGCTACACTGAGAGACAAATTTCACTGGGCAGAACTGAACTTTGTCTGCCTTGGCTGACTACACTGAGAGACCAGTTTCACTGGGCAAAACTGAACTTTGCTTTGGTTGGCTACACTGAGACTGGGAGACCGGTTTCACTGGGCAGAACTAAACTTTGTCTCTTTGGTTGGCTATACATCATTACATGAGAGACCAGTTTCACTGGGCAGAACTGAACTTTGTCTGCCTTGGTTGGCTATACACTGAGAGACCAGTTTCACTGGGCAGAACTGAACTTTGCCTTGGTTGGCTACACTGCGAGACTGGTTTCACTGGGCAGGACTGAACTTTGTCTGTGTTGGTTGGCTATACACTGAGAGACGTTTCACTGGGCAGAACTGAACTTTGTCTGCCTTGGTTGGCTATACACTGAGAAACCAGTTTCACTGGGCAGAACTGAACTTAGTCTGCCTTGGTTGGCTATACACTGAGAGACCAGTTTCACTGGGCAGAACTGAACTTTGCCTTGGTTGGCTACACTGCAAGACCGGTTTCACTGGGCAGGACTGAACTTTGTCTGCCTTGGTTGGCTATACACTGAGAGACCAGTTTCACTGGGCAGGACTGAACTTTGCCTGGCTTCACTGAGAGACCAGTTTCACTGTACAAACTGAACTCTGTCTGCCTTGATTGGCTACACATGAGAGACCAGTTTCACTGGGCAGGACTGAACTTTGCCTGCCTTGGTTGACTACACTGCCAGACCAGTTTCACTGGGCAGAATAGAACTGAGTGCCATCTTTAGCTGGACAGATTCAGTGAGAAGAATGGAGTTCTGAGAGGGTTATTCTGCACCCACAAATGGTGGGACAGGAAGCAAAGTTCCCCTGTCCATAAGATAAACCCTGAACAACATTTACTGGAACATGACACTTCTTTGATGTTGCTCAAACTCAAACATTTTACATGCACATTTCTACAGTCTCTGTGTGCAGTAAGAGAGATAGAGAGAGAGAGAGAGAGAGAGAGAGAGGGGCAGACAGAGAGAGACAGACAGACAGGCTGATAGAGATATATATATATATAGATAGAGAGAGAGAGAGAGAGAGAGAGAGAGAGAGAGAGAGAGACAGAGACAGAGACAGAGACAGACAGACAGACAGACAGACAGACAGACAGAGAAAGTAATTTGGTAATTTACGTCCAGTCAGCCAGTACAGATATATTTGAGAGAGAGAGAGAGAGAGAGAGAGAGAGAGAGAGAGAGAGAGAGAGAGAGAGAGAGAGAGAGAGAGTATGTGTGTGTGGCTCAGAAGGAAGTTTGCACATGGGCACATGCATGTGTGCCTCATGCCCCAGTTGCTAATAAGTGCAAAAGTAAATGTTACCTGGAGTTGGAGAAGTTCATGAACCCATGGTGGTCGCGCTGTCCCCCCTCACAGAACATTTGCAGCAGTGAGACCAGACCCGCAGATGGCAACGGTTTGGCATGGTAACGGCCTGCACACACACACACACACAAACACACAGGCACATGCTTGAAATTAATCATATGGGATCAATGCTGAAGTGTTCTTCGGACAGAAACTAAATCACTCCTCCCACACCTCCCTTCTTATTTCTTTATTTCCAGCAGTGGAGAGCAAAGCACATCATAGAGGGGCAATGCTGCTCAGTTAAACACTCCACAGTGGGACAGTGCTGCTGAACAAAGCACACCACAGTGGGACAGTGCTGCTGAGCAAAAGCATACCACAGTGGGACAGTGCTGCTCAGTTAAACACACCACAGTGGGGTAGTGCTGCTCAGTTAAACACACCACGGTGGGACAGTGCTGCTGAGCAAAGCACACCACAGTGGGACAGTGCTGCTGAGCAAAGCACACCACAGTGGGACAGTGCTGCTGAGCAAAGCATACCACAGTGGGACAGTGCTGCTCAGTTAAACACACCACAGTGGGGTAGTGCTGCTCAGTTAAACACACCACGGTAGGACAGTGCTGCTGAGCAAAGCACACCACAGTGGGACAGTGCTGCTGAGCAAAGCACACCACAGTGGGACAGTGCTGCTGAGCAAAGCATACCACAGTGGGACAGTGCTGCTCAGTTAAACACACCACAGTGGGGTAGTGCTGCTCAGTTAAACACACCATGGTGGGACAGTGCTGCTGAGCAAAGCACACCACAGTGGGACAGTGCTGCTGAGCAAAGCATACCACAGTGGGGCAGTGCTGCTGAGCAAAGCACACCACAGTGGGACAGTGCTGCTGAGCAAAGCACACCACAGTGGGACAGTGCTGCTGAGCAAAGCACACCACAGTAGGACAGTGCTGCTGAACAAAGCATACCACAGTGGGACAGTGCTGCTGAGCAAAGCATACCACAGTGGGACAGTGCTGCTCAGTTAAACACACCACAGTGGGGCAGTGCTGCTCAGTTAAACACACCATGGTGGGACAGTGCTGCTGAGCAAAGCACACCACAGTGGGACAGTGCTGCCAAGCAAAGCACACCATGGTGGGACAGTGCTGCCAAGCAAAGCACACCATGGTGGGACAGTGCTGCTGAGCAAAGCACACCACAGTGGGACAGTGCTGCTTAGCAAAGCATACCACAGTGGGACAGTGCTGCTGAGCAAAGCACACCACAGTCAGACAGTGCTGCTGAGCAAAGCACACCACAGTCAGACAGTGCTGCTGAGCAAAGCACACCACAGTGGGACAGTGCTGCTGAGCAAAGCATACCACAGTGGGACAGTGCTGCTCAGTTAAACACACCACAGTGGGGTAGTGCTGCTCAGTTAAACACACCATGGTGGGACAGTGCTGCTCAGTTAAACACACCATGGTGGGACAGTGCTGCTCAGTTAAACACACCATGGTGGGACAGTGCTGCTCAGTTAAACACACCATGGTGGGACAGTGCTGCTGAGCAAAGCACACCACAGTGGGACAGTGCTGCTTAGCAAAGCACACCACAGTGGGACAGTGCTGCTGAGCAAAGCACACCACAGTGGGACAGTGCTGCTGAGCAAAGCACACCACAGTGGGACAGTGCTGCTGAGCAAAGCACACCACAGTGGGACAGTGCTGCTGAGCAAAGCACACCACAGTCAGACAGTGCTGCTGAGCAAAGCACACCACAGTCAGACAGTGCTGCTGAGCACGTGTGTTTTGGCATGTATACAGACACAGAGACACAGTCATGTATGCAGACACACAGACGCAGACATGTATACAGACACACAGACACAGACCTGTATACACACAGGCAGAGACATACATGTATACCAACACAGACATGTATACACACAGTGACACAGACATGTACACAGATACAAAGACCTGTATACAGCCACACAGACCTGTATACATACACGCAGACCTGTACACAGAAACACAGGCACAAACTCTTCTTTACTTATAAAGAGAACATATACTGCTGTAACATCATGAAAGGTAAACACAAAAACATTGCAAACACTGGCAGCACTCACGGTAAGCTCTGCCCTTGGCTCTGCTGGACTCTGAACCTATCATTGGCACTGGAGGGAGATGCCACAAGCATCATTTTTGACAAAACGTCTTTTGTCATGACAAAAGTATGCTTGCCACGACAAAACTTTTGTTGTGACAAAATGATGTTTGTTGTGACAAAATATTTTTGTCGCGACTAAAATTTTTTGTTGTGACAAATATTTGTTGCAACAAACACACAAAAGTTGTCGTGACGCGCATACTTTTGTCGCGACAAAAGACACGTTTTGTTGTGACAAAGATGTGTCTGTCGTAACAAAAGTAAGCTTGTTGCAACAAAACTTTTAGCACAAAAAATTACGTTTTGGCGTGACAACAGTTTTGTCATGACAAGCATACTTTCATCATGACAAAAGATGTGTTTGTCATGGCAAAACATCTGTTGCAACAAAAATGATACTTGTGGCAGTTCCCACCAATGATAATAACTAGGCAAGGCGACCAGTATTTTCCACAAGAGACTAATAATACAGTGTGAAATCAGGTCGGTGGGGGGTGGGAGGGAGGGAGGGGGGGAGAAAAAAACTGCCCCACCTGTGGTAACTAATACTGTGGGAGCACATAACATTAATCAATACGTCAGCTTCCTTCCTCCTGCGATGACCAGGCTTTAAGGGCGAACTTACCCAGGCTCCTGGTCATCAGAAACCCATCACCGCTACCCTTAATGATGATGTGGCCATGCATCACTTGGCTTCTCAATCAATCAATATGTCCATGAACCTGGCTGCTGCTAATAACGCTATCACCCCGCCACCCGTACGCACTTGAACCTGATGTTGATCTGAGGCACATTCGTCTCAAGTGAATTCAAGCAAATGTATCATGAAGTGCCAGACATCTGTTTCTCTATTCCACTTACACTAATCTTCTTCTTCTTCTTCTGTTAATGACCACTGGCCACAAGGCTGGCCTTTTCCGTCATTTTAGACTGCTGCACAGTGTTAACAATGATACAGGCAGAAAGAAGAAAAAAAGAAAAGAAAAAAGAAGTAAGTAAGTAAACATGGCGCTCATTGTCCACAGAAACCATAAGGCTTATTAGGGATGGGGGGAAGGGGGTATGGAGGTGGGGGGGGGGGATGGTGATTATATACCTATCGCTACACTGTCACCACCAGAATAATTCCTGCATTACGATGGGCAGCGATGAGAGCCATTTTACTGTTTCAGTAGGAAGTGATGGACAAAGTCACAAGACAGTGTCCACAAACCACAACCTTTTAGAAGAGAAAGGAGAGCTGAAGTGGTATCGAACCGAGGTCCTTCCACTTACCAGCCTAACGCCTAACCACAAGGCCAAACTGGTTCACAAAAAGAAGAAAAAAGAATTTTGGAATTTATAGGGATGGGGATGACACCTTCAACTTGAAGACAAGGACAAGGTCACAAGACAGTGTCCTTCAACTTGACGGCGCCAAGGGTGGGGGACAGAACTGCATCCAAGGGGAGTTTGTTCCAGTCCCTGACTGTGCCGGAGAAGAAGGTGTTGCTTCGGTAGTCCGCGTGGCAGCTGAAGTGCTGGTATTGGAGACTGTAGTGGCTTCTTCTTCCACTTGCAGGCTATTCACTTACATCTCGAGGGAATAGGCCATGAAAAGCCATGTTGTCTGTGACCAACCTATCTCTTCCAGTTCCACTACTCTGATGTTTTATCCCAAGCGAATGTGTCATGAAATGCCACCCACTTTGTTGTTTGACACCAATTTCTCTATAACTGCACTAATTTGATCTTTGTCCCAAGCGAATGTGCTTGAAATGCCATGGACTCTGTCATGCATGGGAACTGATTCAAAACAAAAACTCTGAAATCTAGTCCCCCCCCCCAAAAAAAAATAATAATAATAATAATTCGCTTTTAAAACTTTCATAACATTTGCTTTTTCTTAGCCGAAACATAGCACAGAAATATGTAAGAATGACTGCGTTCAAGCCTGTTGCCAGCCCACGAGAGTAACAGCAAGAGACTGTGTTCACAATTATACAACCAAGATGGGCGACAGCTGCATGGGAATGCGCTCCATATGTTTCCCAGATATTCAGTGTGAAACTAGAAATCAGTGCTTCCTTTTTTCTTTTCTTTTGTACTATTGATTTCTTTTCCCTGCGGACAATGTTATTTCTCCAAGGAAAGTCAGTTTCACTGCAGCGGAAATTTGCATTTTTGTGGACAATTCCGACTCTATTCTTGGAGTTACACTAACTTAAATCAGAGTGATGCGCATAAATGAACCTGATATTAATGCAGAAGGCGCCATGAAATGCCCTGCATTGTTGTCTGGCACCAATCTCTCTATTTGAATTTCAGCAGAGTATATCTTATTTATATATATATAGAGAGAGAGAAGAGAGAGAGAGAGAGAGAGAGAGAGAGAGAGAGAGAGAGAGAGAGAGAGAGAGAGAGAGAGAGAGAGAGAGAGAGAGAGAGAGATGCAGCTGAACAAGACAGTAATTCTATTTGCTGGTGAATATGTTATAAAATACTCTGCACTGTTACTTAATACCAATTTCTCCATTTCTCCAGAAAGAAAACAAAAAAGATAGACTGGTGGGTCACGTGCCTGTGCATAATTTTATTTATATTTTTTAACAGATAACACTTAAAGAATTGATCAGCCGGGCAGGACCAGTGTGTGTGCGGTAAGACAGGTCAAGCTAACCCATGCTATCTGTGGTTATCAGGGTGAAGAGGCAGGTGTGGTGGCTAATGATGCAACAGATAGCCGGGTTCAGCCACAGGAGGCCACACTCCCCTGTGCAGACAAGGCAGAAAAGACAGACAAGACAAACAAGACAGACAAGACAGACAAACAAGACAGACAGGCAAGACATACATGCAGACAAGACAGACAAAACAGACAAGACACAGAGACAGGCAAGACAGACGGACGGACGGACAGACAAGACAGACAGGCAAGACAGGCGGACGGACAGACAGACAGACAAGACAGACAGGCAGACAAACGGACGGACGGACGGACAGACAGAGACAGACAGACACTGCACAGAACGAAGGAGGTGACCGGGCCGGTGACACTAGCGTCGTGCCGCCACACCCGTATTGCACAACACCGCTAGCGCCAGCGTGGCTGTAGTGCACAGGTTTTAAACACAGCAACCCACCTACCCACCCCAAAAATGACCCCCTACCCCCCAAAAAATAAAAACAATATATATATATCAAACACACACACACACACACACACACACACACACACACACACACACACACACACACACACACACACGCATGCACGCAACCAACCAACCAACCAACCAAAAACAATAACGAGATTACACCACCACAGAAACAAAAACAATAGGCGTGGGCAGAGAGGGTGGGGCTGACATACAGTGATAGAAACACACACACACCAACACACTCACACACACCAACACACACACACACACACACACACACACACACACACACACACACACACACACACAAACAAACAAACAAACACACACATTCAAAGATGTCCTTAAAATTGGCCCTGGGTCGTCAGTCATTGTTCTGAGATTCTCTCACCCCCTTCACCCCCCTCTCTCTAACTGAACTGAAGACCTGAATAAGCTCCGTCCTGCTGTGCCACAATTCAGAGCTCAGGTGCTGTGTGAACGTCGAGGTGGCCGTCCTGGGCTCCCGTCCCTAATAAACCTACGGTTTCTGTGGACGTAACGCAACACTTCAACCACGCCACAGCTGTACGTAGCTGTGTCCGTGACACGCCTGCTGCATGCATGCACGCACGCTACCAGGCACGTAGCTTTTTGTTCCTAACGATTTCCAACAGGGGATCAATTCAGTCTGGATACATATCACTGTTCCAACTGCGCTGACAATAGCTGTAACCCCTGGCGTCAGCAGTGCATGAGGCGAACGGTAACTGACCCGATCGGCGACACGCTGCATGGCGACGACGTGCCCCGTAATAACGGTTGTTGTGGGGTCAGCACGCACGGGCAGCCGTTAATTTATTACAGCAAAAACTACACTGGTGGTCGTTGGGAGCCGGTTTGGTCTAGCGGTAAGGCGTTAGGCTGGTAAGCGGAAGGACCTCGGTTCGATACCGCTTCGGCTCTCCTTTTTCTTCAAAAAGGTTGTGGTTTGTGGACACTGTCTTGTGACTTTGTCCATCGCTTCCTACTGGAACATTAAAATGGCTCTCATCGCTGCCCATCTTAATGCAGAATCATTCTGGTGGTGACAGTGTAGCGATAGGTATATAATCTCCCTTTCCCCCCCCCTCCTCCCACCACCTCCATACCCCCTTCTCCCCGTCCCTAATAAGCCCTGTGGTTTCTGTGGACGTTAAGCACCCTGTTCACTTACTGGTGGTCGACCTATCTGTGTGTGATCAGCCTCAGACGAACCCGTGAGGAACAAGCACAAACAGCTAGCCATGCAGTGTCAAGGGCATGACCCGAACCTGCCACACGAGCCTCCCACCAGCATTTGCATTGCGTAAGTAAGTAAACAGGGTGCTTAACGTCCTCAGGAACCACAGGGCTTGTTAACGAACGAATGAACGAATGGTTTATTGAACTAGGCCGTCTGCCCATGTCAAACAGGGAGATGGGGTATGGGGGGTGGGGATGGAGTGGGGGGGGGGGGGGGAGGCATTTTATGTGCATAAACAATAATAACATCAAAACATTCCGGCAAAGATTCTCTCCCTACACACACACACACGCACACGCACACGCACACACATGTACCTACGCACGCACTCACGCAAACTCGAACACGCTCACACACGCACGCACACCCACTTACTCGCGGGCGCGCACACAAATAACACATACACACGCAAGCGCGCTTACAAGCACAACAAATGAGAATGGGGAAAAAAGAACAATAATAGAAAAGCATGTGACTCACACGGCTTGTTAGGGCCTGGGAGAAAGGGCAGGGGGGTAGGGAGGTGGGGGTAAAGTAGGTAAACATGGTGCTTAACGTCCTCTGAAACCACAGGGCTTATTAGGGACGGGGAGAAGGGGGCAGGGGGTAAGGAGGTGGGGGTAAAGTAAGTAAACACGGTGCTTAACGTCCTCAGAAACCACGGGGCTTATTAGGCACGGGGAGAAGGGGGTAAGGAGGTGGGGGTAAAGTAAGTAAGTAAACATGGTGCTTAACGTCCACAGAAACCGTAAGGCTTATTAGGGACGGGGAAAAGGGGGGAAGGGGGTATGGAGGTGGGGCCAGGAGAGGTAGATTATATACCTGTCGCTACACTGTCACCATCAGAATGATTCCTGCGTTAAGACTGGCAGCGATGAGAGCCATTTTAATTTTTCATTAATTGTGAGGGGCCAAGTCACAAGACAGTATCCACAGCCCACAACTTTCGAAGAGAATGGACAGCCGAAGCGGATTTGAACCGTGGCCCCTCTGCTTACCAGCCTAACGCCTTACCGCTAGGCCTAACGGGCTCACATTTGCATGGCGCGCGTCAGTGTGTTGCTTATGATTGCATTGTGTGTGTTTTCTGGTGCCGACGTAAGCAGCTGTTCCCAGGGATAAAAACAGACGTCATCTCCAGTTTCTCCCGCTGCAGTCAGCAGTTCGTTTCACATTGTGACTCAACGCCACCGCCACAATGACCGCGTGTCAAAGCAGCAGACCAAAGACAGCACGGCGCTCAGCAGGACAGCCACAGCTGTGTGCACCGTCATGGTGGTCATGATCTTATCGATAAGCAACAGTCTGTCTGTGTGCACCGTCATGGTGGTCATGATCTTATCGATAAGCAACAGTCTGTCTGTGTGCACCGTCATGGTGGTCATGATCTTATCGATAAGCAACAGTCTGTGTGTGCACCGTCATCACCGTCATGATCTTATCAATAAGCAACAGTCTGTGTGAGTGCCTCGTCATGGTAGTCATGATCTTATCAATAAGCAACAGTAAGTGCGCATCGTCATGGTGGTCATGATCTTATCAATAAACAATAGCCTGTGTGCACCGTCATGATGGTCACGATCTTATCAATAAGCAACAGCCTGTGTGCACCGTCATGATAATCATGATCTTATCAATAAACAACAATCTGTGTGCACCGTCATGATAGTCATGATCTTATCAATAAACAACAGTCGGTGTGCACCGTCATGATAATCATGATCTTATCAATAAACAACAATCTGTGTGCACCGTCATGATAGTCATGATCTTATCGATAAACAACATAAACAGCAGTTTGCCTGCTTGTATGCACCATCACAATAATCATGATCTTCTCCAGAAACAACAGCCTGTCTGTGTGCACCGTCATAATAACCAAGATCTTCTCCATAAAGAAAACAGTCTGTGTGCACCGTCACAATAATCATGATCTTTGAATATAAAAAAGTCCGTCTGCTTGTATGCACCGTCATAACAATCATGATCTTATCCATAAACAGCAGTCTGTGTTCACCGTCATAACAATCATGATCTTATCCATAAGCAGCAGTCTGTCTGCTTGTGTGCACCATCATAATAATCATGATCTTATCCATAAACAACAGTATGTCGTGTTCACAGTTATAACAATCATGATCTTATCCATAAACAACAGTCTGTCTGCCTGTATGCACCATCATAATAAGCCTGGTCTTATCAATAAACACACCTCTGCTTGTGACAACACTATCAGTGACTTGGCACTCGACCCACCCCTCGGGAAATTTTGGTCGCCTTCCCTGGGTAATGTTACAGGGAGCAGCCAAAGGGCAGCGCCACCCATTCCTAACCAGCGTACGCAGTATTTTTTATTTTATTTTAAATCCATGCAGTGCCATACGGCTATGGTACGCACATAGATGTTGATGCATGCGACTGCACCTGGGGGCTGGGCGAACACCACAAGATACGAGAAAATTCCCGCACCAGCCAGCCGGAGAATCGAACCCGCGTCAGTACTGTGCTTGGCTTTTGGGCCCGACCTTCTACCACCTGAGCTATCCTGCCCTCGGTGTGAAATAGGGTCCTCGGGACACGGGGGTCCCGCGTACCCCTAGCACCGGTAATATTTATTTGCTTAATGAACACAGTAAGGCCTGAGATTTGTGAAGCGAACAAGCCGCCCCGAGATGTTGCTGAAGTGTTGCTTTACGTCCACAGAAACCGTAGGTTTATTAGGGACGGGAGCCCAGGACGTCCACCTCGACTTTCACACAGCTCCTGAGCTCTGATCCGCCCTGTGAAGTAAAGGGAGAGTGTGAAAACTGAACTGGCTCACAATAACGCCCAAGATTTGTGAAGCGAACAAGCCGCCCAGTGAAGTAGAGGGATGGGGTATGAACCGAACTGGTTAAATAACACAACAACGTTCAAGATTTGAGAAACGAACGACTCGCACCGCCCACTGAAATAAAGGGAGAGGGTATAAACCGAACTGGTTAAATAGCACAAGGAGCCCGTCCCTAATAAGCCTTATGGTTTCTGAGGACGTTAAGCATCATGTTTACTTACTATAACACAAGGCTCAAGATTATTTTGTGAAGCGAACGAGCCGCCCTGTGAAATAAAGGGAAGGTATAAACTGAACTGGCTAAATAACAATGACGTCCAAGAGTTGTGAAGCGAGCAAGCCGCCCTGTGAAGCAAAGGGAAGGGGTACGAACTGAACTGGCTAATTAACACAGCAACGCTCAAGATTTGTGAAGCGAGCAAGCCGCCCTGTGAAGCAAAGGGAAGGGGTACGAACTGAACTGGCTAATAACACAGCAACGCTCAAGATTTGTGAAGCGAGCAAGCGCCCTGTGAAGTAAAGGGAGGGTGTATAAAGTGAACTGGTTAAACAACACAATATGGTTGGGGGCGGGGATAGCTCAGTGGTTAGAGCACCGGACTCGTGATTGAAAGGTCGCGGGTTCGAATCCCTGCTGGAACGGCGGGAGAATTTTCTTCTCCAGGGTCGACTTTCTGTGCTTACTCTTATTTCGGTATCCGTTCCACCCCCGTGTTACCACAGTAGCACGTAAAAAATCCCGGTCATTCTGCCAAAAGTGCAGGTGGCAGGTTACAGCTAAACACGCATACACCTTACGTATGTGGATTTTATTGAACCGTGCTTCGGCATTGGTCACAACTTGTCCCTAATATGTCAAATGACATCTGAGGACATTAAGCATCAACTCATCAACACAATATGGCCCAAGATTTGTGAAGCGAACGACTCGATCCGCGCTGTGAAGTAAAGGGTTGGGGTATAAACTGAACTGGCTATATAACACAACAACGCTCAAGATTTGTGCAGCTGTTCAGCGACGCGGTCAGCGCCCTCCGAAAGGTTCAGGTACTAATATGACTGTAGAAGCAACCTAGCGCCCAAAGCACGCACGTAAACATGAGACGCATCCACCCCAGGTAAAAAAGAAAGAAGAGTTCAGTCTCGATTCAAACGATTGTGGTTTTATTTGTGCTGGTGCAAACTTTGTTGGCGGCTATAAATGACACGCCTTGTTTTATTTGAGTTGTTTGTAACAAACTTACCACTGTTTGAGCACCAACAAAAAACTGCTCCTTAGATGACAGTTTTCTGAACCCTATGGCGTAACTAAATACGGCAGTGGTTGAAGGAAGGATATCGTAAACCAGTACTTGGAGTTTGCGAGCCACCCTGTGAAGGGGTACAAACTGAATTGGCTAAGTAACACAACAAGGCCCAAGATTTGTGGAGCAAACGACCCGCGCCGCCCTGTGAAATAAAGGGAGGAGGTATAAACTGAACTGCGCGGACACACACAGAGCTGTGTATATTTAGCTGTGTATTTTTAGCTTAATTTTGTATAGTCAGAATGCTTGTGTGTGTGTGTGTGTGTGTGCGCGTGCGTGCGTGCGTGCGTGCGCATAGAATATTCTCTAGGGACAAGATTGTGCGCTTTAAAAATATTATTGTAATTGTTATGTATCACTGTAAGTGTCTGAGCGTGCTCTTTATTCTGATGTAAGTTTTGTCGACCGTAGTATTTTGTACACTGTGATACTTGCGATATAGTTGAACAAATCTGTACATAGAATGGCGTAAGCCAGGCTTCCCACCCTCGTTGCGAAATAATTACGTCATGTTTGTACATTCCGTTCACAGGGTCCAAAGGATTCCGTTCACAGGGTCCAAAGGATTGTAACTTAGCAGCTTTCACGGTTTTGTGTTTTCCATGATTTAATCGGTTAACATGTCGTGTCGAGATGACATTGTTAAGACAGCAGCCGGATTCAATATAAAATAGCTCTCTTCTGCGTCCACATTGTTGATGATGATGAGTTGATGCTTAATGTCCTCAGATGTCATTTGACATATTAGGGACAAGTTGTGACCAATGCCGAAGCACGGTTCAATAAAATCCACATACGTAAGGTGTATGCGTGTTTAGCTGTAACCTGCCACCTGCACTTTTGGCAGAATGACCGGGATTTTTTACGTGCTACTGTGGTAACACGGGGGTGGAACGGATACCGAAATAAGAGTCAGCACAGAAAGTCGACCCTGGAAAAGAAAATTCTCCCGCCGTTCCAGCAGGGATTCGAACCCGCGACCTTTCAATCACGAGTCCGGCGCTCTAACCACTGAGCTATCCCCGCCCCCCAATGTCCACATTGTCTCTTGTACAGCTCCTTTATACCTCTTCGAGTTGCTTGTCTCTACTCTCCTTCTCGCTCTCTTCGCTCAGCCTCGGATATTCCGTGTTTCTAGGATGGGCAGGGGGACCCTGGGGAAGAGATCGTTTCAATACATTGGACTTGTGATTGGAGCTCTCTTCCTCTCTCTGTCATGCATTCGTCTTCACTCTCTTTAAGTCAAAGCTGAAAACACACCTCTTCTCTTCTGCATACTGATCTGTCGCTTCGACCCCCCCCCCCCCCCCCCCCAATCATTCCCATCACCAGTAATGCTTGTATTTGGTGTGTATGTGTGTGTGTGTGTGTGTGTGTGTGTGTGTGTGTGTGTGTGTGTGTGTGTGTGTGTGTGTGTGTGTGTGTGTGTGTGTGTGTGTGTGCGTGCGTGGGTGATAAAATGAGCGGCTCATCCTCGTGTCTTTGTCAGTAAGCGCTTCAGGCTCTTACGAGATGGGTCGCCATAAATATATAATCTATCATTATTACTGAGAAAATTGTATTCGTGCGGGCCAAGAAAACACAAATGTCGTCCATTTTTTGTCCAGAAAGCCGATCTGATTTTAGCGAGAGCGTGTTTTCTTCGCGGCCCGCGCCGCAGTTTTACATATGTAGAGAGGCCAGAGCTCAGAAGCTGTGTGAAAGTCGAGATGGACTCCCGCCCCTAATAAAGATACGGTTTCTGTGGACGTAAAGCAACACTTCAACAACAAGCCATTGTGTTGGTGCTAGAAAATTGTCTGCTGCGAAATAAACCTGATTGCTGTTCGCCTGAAATCTGCTCTGGTCTCTTATCTCTGCTCGGCTGCATTCTCCGCTGCCCTGTTGCACTCGTCCTTCCACCCTGCACTCCATCACTGACATACGTCTGTGTGTGTCAACACCCACATCATGGTAAACAGATTCCGCGCGGCCACTCCTGCGGTAACGGATGGCCCGAGCCAGTGTTTTGCTAGCGATCATGATAATAATGATAACAGATTATTTATGACGCCCCGTCTCACAAAGAGCCTGGGGCGCTTACACAGGCGTATAGGTGTGCATATCCATCACATTCACAAACGCACACTGTCGCCGTGGAGAGGCAACGTTCATTTTCAAAGCATTTCCGGTTTCCTACGACACAACCCCCTCCCTCCCACCCAACCACGACCGATGTTTTGTGTCAGGGTACTGTGGATTATATAGCGAAATTTCCAGTCCGTGGCGTCGAGATTCAGGAACTGATGTGGAGACCTGAAATCACAGATATTGCAGGGGTCTTCCTTTCTCTGCAGTGTAGAGCCAGGAACAAGCTCCTCTTTGCTTAAGTCACTTCGTTTCATTTTTTTTAAAATGGTTTTCATTCTCCTAGTAATCGCCTTGATATAACCGCAATGGTTGACAGGGCGTAAAACACCAAGTTGCTTACTTCTCCTAGTAGGCTACAACCCCTTGTGTCCTCAGTTTGAGAAGTTGGTAGCCGGGGAGGAGAAGAAGAAGGAGAAGACCCCCTTCTTTTAAGCGCAGAGCAGGTCAGACTGAATAATAATTATAGCTTTGCAGGATTCGCCTACGACAAACTGGATTCTGCCTTTCTAATTTATGTCATCCCGGTCTGGTGAACAAAAACTGGCAGCCTTACAGAAGTAAGTAAGTTAATGTTTTACGCCCAGTCAACCATTACGGTTATATCAAAAAGAAGACACCTTTCTTTTAAGCGCAAAGCAGGTCAGACTGAATAATAATTATAGCTTTGCAGAGTTCGCCTACGGCAAGCTGGATTTGGCCTTTATAACTGATGTCACCCCGGTCTGGTGACCTTTTAAATTTTGTTTTTGCCATCCCCTTGAAACATAAAGTTACGTGTGTTGTAAACGGTGAATCAGGCTTTTGCTTGTGGTTTAATGAGCTGCGTTTCGCGGCCCCGATGTGACCGGCATGAATGGCTCAGCATTAACAAATAACAAGTGACTTCATTGTAGGCAAGCAAGGCCGGTAAGTTTGGAAACTCCAATTTATTCCCTGTGTTGTTGTTGTTGTTGCTGTTGCTGTTGTTGTTGTATACACAGTATGTGACTAGAATGAACTCGGTGAAGAAGCTGTCACTGCTTCGAGTTCAAATTGCTTTACGTCCACAGAGACCAAAAGGACTATTAGGGACGGGGAGCCCAGGATGGCCACCTCGACTTTCACACAGCCCCCGAGCTCTGTCACTATTTCCTTTCAGTGTTGCATTACGTCCACAGAACCCGTAGGTTTATTAGGGACGGGGAGCCCAGGACGGCCACCTCGACTTTCACACAGCTCCTGAGCTCTGGGATCTTAGCCAAAAGGCCGAGAAGCGATAGTCACTGCTTCTTCTTTCATGGTGCTTAACGTCCACAGAAACCGTAAGGCTTATTAGGGACAGGATCACTACTTCTAAGTCAGCAAATGTGTGCTTAACGTCCACAGAAACCATGAGGTTTATTAAGGACGGGGAGGGGGGGCGGGGGGGGAGGTATGGAGGTTGGGGAAGAGGGAGATTATATACCTACCGCCACACTGTCACCACAGGAATGACTCTTGCAGCGATGAGAGCCATTTTAATGTTTCATAACTGTGAGGGACAAAGTCACAAGACAGTGTCCACAAACCACAATCTTTTTGAAGAGAAAGGAGAGCCGAAGCGGTATCGAACTGAGGTCCCCCTGCTTACCAGCCTAACGCCTTACCGCTAGGCCAAACCGGCTCACAAATCACTACTGGCTGAGTGTTGCTTTACGTCCACAGAAGCCGTAGGTTTATTAGGGACGGGGAGCCCAGGACGGCCACCTCGACTTTCACACTGCTCCTGACCTCTGAAAATCACTACTAGGTGGGTAGTGTTGCTTAATGTCCTCGGATGTCGGTTGACATATTAGGGACAAGCTGAGGCCAATGCCGAAGCATGGTTCAATATAGCTTTACGTCCACGGAAACCAGAAGGCTCGTTAGGACGGACAGCCCAGGACGGCCACCTCGACTCTCACACAGCTCCTGAACTATGAAATCACTACATCTAAAGTAAGTAAACATGGTGCTTAACGCCCACAGAAACCATAAGGTTTATTAGGGGCGGGTCACTACTAAGTAAACATGGTGCTTAACGTCCACAGAAACCGTACGGCTTATTAGGGACAGGGAGAGGGGGGGGGGGCATGGAGGTGGGGGGAGAGGGAGATTATATACCTATCGCTACACTGTAATCACCAGAATGACTTCTGTATTAAGATGGGCAGCGATGAGAACCATTTTAATGTTTCAGTAGGAAGTGATGGACAAAGTCACAGGACAGTGTCCACAAACCACAGCTGATGATGATGAAGTGATGCTTAATGTCCTCAGATGTCAGCTGACATATTAGGGACAAGTTGTGACCAATGCCGAAGCACGGTTCAATAAATCTTTACGTCCACGGAAACCAGAAGGCTCGTTAGGACGGACAGCCCAGGACGTCCACCTCGACTCTCACACAGCTCCTGAACTATGAAACCACAACCTTTTAACCGACGCCTTTATATCCGCAGTCGGCAGGACCCTCAAGTTTCAGACCGCCTGTGTTGATCATGTAACGGCCGGCGGCCGGAGAGAGTACGTGCGTAACAGCCCTGCGAGTCACTCTGCCCCAGGTCCAGGACCGCCAGTCGCCCAGCCACTGGCAAAATTAAGTCGGTCACACGAGGAACTGGGTCACGGTTCCACTCGCTGTGTGCATGCAACGACTGTCCACGGGCCAACTGCTTACCTCAGAGAAACACGGCTCCATGCCAGCTAGCTCAGTTCCTCCACCCTTCGCGTTCCAACCATCGCACAAAGAATCAGTCCGCCCAAGAGCGGAAAGAACAAAATTTACGATATGCCCATTAATAGACGTATTTTAAAAGTGCGACTTCAAAACGGCAACCACGGCACAGCGTGCTTGTATGCGCGTGTGTGTTTCAGACTCTCTAAGGGTACGACAAAGCAATGGTGTCTCAAGAAACCGCCATCTGACAAGGACGGTCACCAGCTCCAGGTTATCAATCTCAACAAGACTGTGATTGGATTTAAATGGGGGGTGGGGGGGTGGGGCATGTGGCTTTAATTTGGGGCGGGGATGTGGTATTAATCAGGGGGCAGGCATGCATGTGGCTTTAATCTGGGGCGGGAATGTGGCTTTAATCGGGGGCAGACATACATGTGGCTTTAACCGGGGGCATGTGACTTTACACATGTGTGGGTTTAATCGGAGGCTTGCATGTATGTGGCTTTAACCGGGGGCGGGGATGTGGCTTTAATCGGGGGCATGCATGTGGCTTTAATCGGGGGCAGGGATGTATGTGGCTTTACATAAATGTGGCTTTAATCGGGGTCAGGCATGTACTGATGTGGCTTTAATCGGAGTCAGGCATACATGTGGCTTTAATCAGGGGCTGGCATGTACTGATGTGGCTTTAATCGGAGTCAGGCATATATGTGGCTTTAATCAGGGGCTGACATGTATGCGACTTTAATCGGGGGCAGGGGGGCAAGGATGTGGCATTAATCGGGGGTGGCGGGGTGGGGCTTGTGGATTTAAGTGGGGCGGGGATGTGGTTCAGCTGGCTGAGTGTCGGGTCCCGCGGTGCGCTGCTGACGCAGGTGGCGGTTAATTAAAGGGACTTTTCTCCCGAATCGCCAGCACCGGCAGTCGTGCTACTGTTTGGACACACGAAAATACAGCACACACCCGGTCAACCCCTGATCTGAAGACGGCATGTGGCTGTCCCTGCAAGTGGCAAGGGAACAAAAATCGGTCACACAGGCAATTCCTCTCTCTCTCTCTGTCTGTCTGTGTCTCTCTCTCTCGTGTGTGTGTGTGTGTGTGTGTGTGTGTGTGTGTGTGTGTGTGTGTGTGTGTGTGTGTGTGTGTGTGTAGGTAGGTCCAGCCAAATTTTGAAAAGCAAGCAATGCAATCCATTAATATGTGATATTAAAGAGGGTCACAAGGCAAGTACACAAACCAAATTTCATTAATTTATCTATAATATTTTTTGAGATATCACCCTTCAAATAGTCATCATTTTAGGCGTTTTAGGCGCATTTTACAAAATGCCATTTTTGTATGGCTCTAGCATAAAAAGTATTGGTCACACATCCACCCAGCTTGTTTTACACAGTGTCTGCACAACACAGACTAAACACAATTTTTTCAGTAGTCATCCTTACTCAAATTTTGGAGATGCAGAGTGCCAAAAATGGAAAAATCACTAATTTTGACATTGTCCAATCACCAATCTTTGACAGTACCATGACAAGATCAAACATAACATGGGAATGGAAAGATGTACAACCATAATTCTGGTATCAACTGATTCAGCATTAATTAGACAATACAAATTCACAAGTCTAAAGAAGTGCAAGCTAAATTTTACCTACAGAGGCAAGTTTCCATGAGAAAAAGGGTGCAAATATACCACAAATCTTTGATGGTAATAGCATTAAAGCAAATCAAACTCTGGAATGGAAAGAGATACAGCCATGGTTCTGGTATCTGCAGATTCAGCATTAATCAGAGATGGGAAATGCACAGCATATGGAAATTTAGGCAATTTTTAGATATATGTAGACTTGTTTGAATGAGGAAAAGAAGTTAAAAACTGCAGTCCAAGTGTGGCCTCATGGTAGATGTTGAGGCCTGCCTCACTTTCTAGGACCAATTCTCTCCTCAAGATGATGAAACTGATCATCCTCTGAAATCATTAATAAAGATATATATAAACAAACAGGTAAAAAAGATTTATTTCAACATATACAGCACACTAACACTTAATACTCACCAATTAAATACACTTAATACTCACCAATTAAATAATCAGATTCTGAAGTTTAGTTGTAAATAACACTTACTTGACTTTGTGTGAATCATGCAGTAATAACTTGAGAAATAAATCAGTCAGAAAGGTACAAACAGGAGGAAGCAGACAAGAACAAGTTTTCAGGTATCTGACTACTACTACCAGTCTCAGCTATTGAAACAATCCCAGAAGCAAAAACCTGACTGGAGTGACGCCATTATTTGACAATACTTAAAAACAAAAAACTTCCCTACTTTAGTTTAGATAAAAGACCTGGATTATTAAGGAAAAGTAAACTAACAAAAATTGGAGTCCCACATCAATGACATTAAAAAAATTACATGCTCAAAAATGTATTTAACGTTGCTCTGAGTATTTTCTTTTCCCCACCCCCTACCACCTCCACATTTGATGTGGCTCTTCAAGTGTGTGTGTGTGTGTGTGTGTGTGTGTGTGTGTGTGTGTGTGTGTGTGTGTGTGTGTGTGTGTGTGTGTGTGTGTGTGTGTGTGTGATTATTTCTTTCATTTTGTTTCTTGTTCAATCTTTCTTACTGACTTAGTTACTTCTGTCTTGTTACCATAGTCTTGTTTTACCCCCCCACCCCCACCCCCCTTGTTATTATTATGATTATGATTATTATTGTATGCAAAGATTGAAAGAATCATGTAAGAATCATGTAATTTTTTAGCCAGTGTGCCAGACATGTGCACAAAAGTGGAAGAGAAAGATGGGGAAAAAAACAAGAAATAAATTCTTCAGAAGCAAATATAATTCCAAACTCTCAATATAACATTAATTTTGGCTGGTGGCTCGCTTTTATTTCGTTTTGTCTAGATGAGCAGATCTACTGTAAAAGAAACATGGGTCGTGACTGCATCGTCTGCTAGCTAAATAAGAGTTATTGTCCTTGACAAGAACAACAAATATTTTTTTTTAAAATCATCCACTTGCTAAATTTCCTTTAAAAAAAAATCACTGTTGAGAACATACACCATAAATCACGTTTTTGTCAATTCGGATTTACATGGAAAGAAATTACTACTTTTATAGCGGTTTGCATTTCGGA
>OY757551.1:18802890-18813703 GCA_963584105.1 Alviniconcha strummeri
CGAATCGATAGTTGCTCGCACGCGCACTTCGTCGCTTGTCAGTTGCTGCTTTTTTTTTTTCTTTTTGGTCGACTCTGCACGTGAAATTCGTGCGGACAATCGGCTAGCTACCATTTGAACTGACAACTCGCCGGTGTGTATTTGTAGCGGCGCATTTCTCCAACTACGTTTTTTTGGTTTTGTTTTTGCTTTTTTTGCAGGGAAGTGTAGGTTTACATGTGGATATCGTCACATGCAAGGGCAGAACGTGATTAAAACCGTCAGTAACATTTTCGGGCCTTTTGACTAAGGCTTGTGACTGAGACTGAAGAGAGCAAAGCGGAAGCACACACCGAAAAAAGCCCAAGAAATTAACAATGACGATGGGGGAAAACCACAGCTATATAATTTGAGAACAAATAAAAATGAATAAAGAGAGCGCGCGCGCGCGCGCCACACACACACACACACACACACACACACACACACACACACACACACACACACACACACACACACACACACACACGTCCAGACGCACGCCCCCCCCCCCCCCCCACAGCACACACACACGCTCACACACACTCTGCACACACACACACACACACACACACACACACACACACACACACACACACACACACACACACACGCACAGACACGCAGCACAGACACGCAGCACACGTACACACACAGTACTCACACACACACACACACACACACACACACACACACACACACACACACACACACACATACGTAAGTAACCATCACACACAGACACACACAGACACACACACACACACACACACACACACACACACACACACACACACACACACACACACACACACACGCTCACACACGCTATCTCTCTCACACACACACTTACACACACACACACTTACACACGCACACACGGTACATACACACACACACACACACACACACACACACACACACACACACACACACACACACACACACACACACACACACACAAGTGACAGCCTCACCAATTCAGATAATTCTGCCTGCACAAGAGTAAATGCGGAGGAATGTGACAATATCTCGAAAAAACAAACACAACAACAACAACAACAACAAAGACTCAAAGTTATCACCTGGATTGTGACAGAGTTTCCACTTTCGACTTTATTAGGCTATACTCCATTCCCTTAACATTTGCAATGTTCCCACTTTTGGAAGAAACAAAGCTAAATCTGCCCATTCTGTGCTATAACTGTACTGAAATAGCAACATATTGGGCAACCTACATATCGGCAAAGCCTTGCAATATTTATAGTGCAGCTTCAGTACAGTCAGTTTTAACCAACAGAACACTCTCCCACGGCATTGGAACCGCTGTTCTATTTTCAATGATGTGGTGTTCACACAAAGACATCATCAATATATAGACAGAGAGGAAACAGACAGAGAGACATTTTCCATAATGCTGGAGTTGTACCAGCCGAATAAATAACAAGAAGAATAAAAATGACAAGACAAAAATATATCGATTATTTCTTATTTATTATTTTTAATGGGTGGGGGGAGGTTCTATCGAAATTTTAAAAAGATGAAATTGTTTACCTACACAAAACCTTCAGTGTGTTGTTTTTTGATCCTGTGCTCAAAAGTGTTGTGTGTTTTGATCCTGTGTTCAGAAGTGTGCTTTGATCAGTACTGCGTTTAGCAGTTTTTTTCTTCTTTTTCAGCAGCACGTGTTGTGTGTCTTGGTCCTGTGTCAAACGTGTCGTGTGTTTTGATCCTGTGTTCAAAAGTGTTGTATGTTTCGATCCTGTGTTCAAAAGTGCTGTGTCTTGATCCTGTGTTCAACAGTGTTGTGTGTTTTGATGTGTTCAGCAGTGTTGAACGTTTTGATCCTGTGTTCACCAGTGTTGTGTGTTTTGATGTGTTGAGCAGTGTTTTGTGTTTTCATGTGTTCAGCAGTGTTGAGCGTTTTGATACTTTGTGTAGCAGTGTTGTGTGTTTTGATCCTGTGTTTAGCAGTGTTGTTTTGATCCTGTGTTTAGCAGTGTTGTGTGTTCTGATCCTGTGTTTAGCAGTGTCGTGTCCACTTTCGATCCTGTGTTCAGCAGTGTTGTATCTTTTGATCCTGTGTTCAGCAGTGTTGTGTCTTTTGATCCTGTGTTCAGCAGTGTTGTGTCTTTTGATCCTGTGTTCAGCAGTATCGAGTGTCTTTATCATGTGTTCAGCAGTGTTGTGTGTTTGTTCCTGTATTCAAAAATGTGTGTTTTGATCCTTTGTTGAACAGTGTTGATCCTGCATTCAAAAATGTATGTTCTAATCCTGATTTCAGCGATGTTGTATGTTTTGCTCTTGTATTCAGCAGTGTTATGTCTTTTGATCCTGTGTTCAGCAATGTCGTGTCTTTTGATCCTGTGTTCAGTAGGGTTGTGTCTTTTGATCCTGTGTTCAGCAGTGTTGGGTGTTTGATCCTGTGTTCAGCTGTAGTGTTTGTTTTGTCCTAGGTCAGACTGTTTCGCTTGCTGTATACAGCTCATTAGTAACAAGTATGGTTAGTTAGTTGGTGCTTTGAGTCCAATCAAGCACACAGCGTTACATCAGGGATAACTGGTAAGAATGAACAACAACAGCAACAAGAACTACTGCTACTACCCGTCCTACTAATACTGCACGACGCTGCTGCTAACAAATGTATGCTTTGAACTGACCAAACTCTCCTGCCAGCTCAGTCATCAGGTTTTGACTCAGAACGCACTGATGGTCCAGCTGGCATCATCCATCATCTTAGCCACCTTGACCACAACCACTCTGGCCTTGCTGCTCTGCCGTCTGACCACAACCACTCTGGCCTTGCTGCTCTGCCGTCTGACTACAACCACTCTGGCCTTGCTGCTCTGCCGTCTGACTACAACCACTCTGGCCTTGCTGCTCTGCCGTCTGACTACAACCACTCTGGCCTTGCTGCTCTGCCGTCTGACCACAACCACTCTGGCCTTGCTGCTCTGCCGTCTGACCACAACCGAGTGACCTTGCAGCTGACCTGGCTGCTATGCCGTCTGACCACAACCACTCTGACCTTGCAGCTGACCTTGCAGCTATACCGTCTGAACAGCTTCGGCGCCTTAAGGAAATCCAAAACAGAGCTACAAGAATCTGAAAAAAAGAATGACTGCTAGCGTTCTAAAACAAGATCCAAACACATAAAATGTTTAAAAGAACAACAATAACAATATACTTTATTAATCCCAGTGGGAAATTAAAGCTGTCGTTCGATTGCACAACGAGGAACATATCTCAATAATTCTAAATCATGAACCACACACACATACACACTCACAGACATACGCCCTCTTTCTCTCAATCTGCATACACTAATACTTAGTAATAGCAAACCCCAAATAACCTGGAATAATGCTTTATCTGTGTCAGTCCAAAACGTAAAAACTCTAAAATTAAATAAAAATCATTAGTTTTATTTTGTACAATTTATTTTATTATGAATGCTTATTTATTAGGACACAAACACACAATCTGCAAATTTTCGGGGTGATTGATTGTCTGTGCAATTAGCACGTAAACCTGCAGCTTGTGTGTGGGATTGCCCCGAAAATGTGCAGACTGTGTGTTTGTGTCCTAATAAATAAGCGTGTGTGTTTGTGTCCTAATAAGCGTTCTTTTGAATATTTTAATTGTTTGGATAAAGCTGCAAGACTTGTTTTCAGAAAATCTGAAAAAAAAATACTATGTTGTTCCTCTCAGTTTTGTCTGAACTTCACTGGCTACCTGTCAAATTCGGCGTAGAATACAACCTCGCCTCTCAGGCTCGCTGTACGCTGCTTGATGGTTCTCTTCTACCCTAATCATCACTTCCACCGTTTCTTTGATATCTTCTCAACATTCATCAGCCCATCTCCCGTTCTTTCAGCTCTAGGAAAGGGATGACAAACTCCTCACTGTTCCAGAATTAATAGTACTGCAAAGCCCGGCTTCGATCTAATGCCCTTTCAGTTCTAAATGCCACTTGTCAGTCTGGAACTCTCTTCCAGTATGCATCAGTATTCACAACACAACTACTCTTTATGCATTCAAACCTGTGCAGATTGCGTGTCTGTGTCAAATAAATACGCGTTCTTTTGAACCTTTTATGTGTTTTAATCGAAGATCGCCAATCCGTCACCGTGTCAAATTTCCCAGTGGCGCAATCAACGACCGCCAAGCCGTCACTGTGTCTTTGCCAGTGACGCAGTCACTAAAAGGCCACCAAGCTGTCACCGTAGGTGTCTTTAATTGCCAGTGGCGCAGTCAAAGACGGCCAAGCCGTCTTTGCTAGTCGCGCAAAGCCGGCCAAGTAGTCACCGTGTCTTTGCCAGTGGCGCAGTCTACGACCGCCAAGCCGTCACCGTGTCAAATTTGCTAGTGGCGCAGTCGCTAAAAGACCACCAAGCCGTCACCGTGTCTTTGCCAGTGGTTCAGTCAAAGACGGCCAAGTCGTCATCGTGTCTTTGCCAGTGGCGCATTCAAAGACCGCCGAGTCGTCACACCGAGTGTCTAATTTCCCAGTGGCGCCGGCGCCAAGCCGGCACTGTGTCAAATTTGCCAGTGGCGCAGGAAAATATCACCAAGCCGTCACAGTGCCTTTGCCAATGGCGCAGTCATAAATCACCAAGCCGTTATAGTGTCTTTGCCAGTGGCGCAATCAAAGATCATCAAGCCGTCACAGACTCTTTGCCAGTGGCGCAGTCAAAGATCACTAAGCACTCACAGACTCTTTGCCAGTGGCGCAGTCACAGACCGTAAAATCATCACAGTGTCACGTCTTTGCAAGTGGCGCAGTCAAAGAGCGTCAAGCCGTCACCGTGACCTTGCCAGCGGCGCAGTCAAAGATCACCAAGCCGTCACAGTGTTTTTGTCAGTGGCGCAGTCAAATATCACCAAGCCGATACAGTGTTTTTGCCAGTGGCGCCAGTGGCGCAGTCAAATATCACCAAGCCGTCACAGTGTTTTTGCCAATGGCGCCAGTGGCGCAGTCAGAGATCGCCAAGCCGTCACAGTATTTTTGCCAGTGGCGCAGTCAAATATCACCAAGCCGTCACAGTGTCCTTAGTCAACAAACACCGTCGAAGTGTCAGTCTTTCGTGTAATCATTGAAAAACCCAGAGAGAGAGAGAGAGAGAGAGAGAGAGAGAGAGAGAGAGAGAGAGAGAGAGAGAGAGAGAGAGAGAGAGAGAGAGAGAGAGAGAGAGAGAGAGAGAGAAAATGTAAGCCTTAGGTGCAGAGGGAAAGACAGCCAAAGCCGAGTCTTGAGTGCAACGCACTGAAGCACCACGCCTGGCAGAAATGCCATACAAATACTTTCGTTGGCAGAAACAACCTGGCAATTACTATTATCATTGCTGTGGCACTGAGAAACGATGATGAAAACACTAGAGAAAAAGAAGAATAAAACTTCGACAAAAACAACAAAAATCAAGAAAAAGAAGAAGAAGAAAAAAGAAGGAAAAAAAAAAAAAAAAGAGAGAGAGAGAGAGAGAGAGAGAGAGAGAGAGAGAGAGAGAGAGAGAGAGAGAGAGAGAGAGAGAGAGAGAGACTAGAATGAATGAATAAACTTTATTTTACGAGGATAGTGGAGTAGACACAGGGTCTTCTTACATCCAGCCCTCGCCCATGAGGTACTAATTCTACTAATACTACACATACACATAGAGAGAGAGGGAGGGACAGAGAGAGAGAGAGAGAGAGAGAGAGAGAGAGAGAGAGAGAGAGACCCCCCTAAAAAACCCCCCACCTGTTTCACCTTTTCCTGCCTGTCCGCCGTATTAATTGACAATAATGAAAGCAGCAAGTGTGTGTCTGGGATGTATCACGTGCAGACTGAGATTGTTCCAGCGCTGTGGGCTACACTTGTCTCCCCACCCTCGCTGACTCGCTGACTCGCTATCGGAATCTTGGGCGAACTCATCGCTATCAGAAGCACCGTCAGTGCCCAAAGCCGTGGGTGGAACAGTGGTACAGACCTGCCACGTGTGGCCGCTGTGGCATTCCTTGGTGTATTAACCTCTTCACTGCCCCAGCCTGTAGCATTTCCGGGCTGAAAAGTACACATACGCGCCTGAAAACTGTATTTTCCGGTCCTATAACGAATCTAATTTCTATAGCGTGGATTTTGATGAAAATATATTCACACGCTAACGCGAAAAAACAAAAACAAAAACACAACAACAAACAAACAAAACCGCAAGAAAGGCTTAAACATTTCAAATTTCCTACTTTTATTGGTTGTTTTCAAGTGACATCATGGCAATGAAGGGGTTAAGGTGTAACTCTTACCAGACGTTTTGTGTGGCTCAGCGGGGCCCCGGTCAGATGCTGTTGACCTCATTACTGACACGGTGTTGTCTCCAGCTCTGAAACAGAATGTCTGTTGCGTCAAGAGTTCCGTGTCACGACTAGCGTTCAGCTATCGTCATCTTCATGGCATAGCCAGCTGTATAGTTTCAATCCATATCTTCATGCCTAGCCAGCTGTATAGTTTCAATCCATATCTTCATGGCATAGCCAACTGTGTAGTTTCGATCCATATCTTCATGGCATAGCCAGCTGTATAGTTTCAATCCATATCTTCATGGCTAGCCAGCTGTATAGTTTCAATCCATATCTTCATGGCATAGCCAGCTGTATAGTTTCAATCCATATCTTCATGGCATAGCCAGCTGTATAGTTTCAATCCATATCTTCATGGCATAGCCAGCTGTATAGTTTCAATCCATATCTTCATGGCATAGCCAGCTGTATAGTTTCAATCCATATCTTCATGGCATAGCCAACTGTATAGTTTCAATCCATATCTTCATGGCATAGCCAGCTGTATAGTTTCAATCCATATCTTCATGGCATAGCCAACTGTGTAGTTTCAATCCATATCTTCATGGCATAGCCAACTGTATAGTTTCAATCCATATCTTCATGGCATAGCCGGCTGTATAGTTTCAATCCATATCTTCATGGCTAGCCAGCTGTATAGTTTCAATCCATATCTTCATGGCTAGCCAGCTGTGTAGTTAAAATCCATATCTTCATGGCATAGCCAACTGTGTAGTTTCAATCCATATCTTCATGGCATAGCCAACTGTATAGTTTCAATCCATATCTTCATGGCTAGCCAGCTGTATAGTTTCAATCCATATCTTCAAGGCATAGCCAGCTGTATAGTTTCAATCCATATCTTCAAGGCATAGCCAGCTGTATAGTTTCAATCCATATCTTCAAGGCATAGCCAGCTGTATAGTTTCAATCCATATCTTCAAGGCATAGCCAGCTGTATAGTTTCAATCCATATCTTCATGGCATAGCCAGCTGTATAGTTTCAATCCATATCTTCATGGCATAGCCAGCTGTATAGTTTCAATCCCTATCTTCATGGCATAGCCAGCTGTATAGTTTCAATCCCTATCTTCATGGCTAGCCAGCTGTATAGTTTCAATCCATATCTTCATGGCATAGCCAACTGTGTAGTTTCAATCCTTATCTTCATGGCATAGCCAGCTGTATAGTTTCAATCCATATCTTCATGGCTAGCCAGCTGTATAGTTTCAATCCATATCTTCATGGCTAGCCAGCTGTATAGTTTCAATCCATATCTTCATGGCATAGCCAGCTGTATAGTTTCAATCCATATCTTCATGGCTAGCCAGCTGTATAGTTTCAATCCATATCTTCATGGCATAGCCAACTGTATAGTTTCAATCCATATCTTCACGGCTAGCCAGCTGTATAGTTTCAATCCATATCTTCATGGCATAGCCAACTGTGTAGTTTCAATCCATATCTTCATGGCATAGCCAACTGTGTAGTTTCAATCCATATCTTCATGGCATAGCCAACTGTGTAGTTTCAATCCATATCTTCATGGCATAGCCAACTGTATAGTTTCAATCCATATCTTCATGGCATAGCCAACTGTATAGTTTCAATCCATATCTTCATGGCTAGCCAGCTGTATAGTTTCAATCCATATCTTCATGGCATAGCCAGCTGTATAGTTTCAATCCATATCTTCATGGCTAGCCAGCTGTATAGTTTCAATCCATATCTTCATGGCATAGCCAGCTGTATAGTTTCAATCCATATCTTCATGGCTAGCCAGCTGTGTAGTTTCAATCCATATCTTCATGGCTAGCCAGCTGTATAGTTTCAATCCATATCTTCATGGCTAGCCAGCTGTATAGTTTCAATCCATATCTTCATGGCATAGCCAACTGTGTAGTTTCAATCCATATCTTCATGGCATAGCCAGCTGTATAGTTTCAATCCATATCTTCATGGCATAGCCAGCTGTATAGTTTCAATCCATATCTTCATGGCATAGCCAGCTGTATAGTTTCAATCCATATCTTCATGGCTAGCCAGCTGTGTAGTTTCAATCCATATCTTCATGGCATAGCCAACTGTGTAGTTAAAATCCATATCTTCATGGCATAGCCAACTGTGTAGTTAAAATCCATATCTTCATGGCATAGCCAACTGTGTAGTTAAAATCCATATCTTCATGGCATAGCCAACTGTGTAGTTAAAATCCATATCTTCATGGCATAGCCAACTGTATAGTTTCAATCCATATCTTCATGGCATAGCCAACTGTGTAGTTAAAATCCATATCTTCATGGCATAGCCAGCTGTGTAGTTAAAATCCATATCTTCATGGCATAGCCAACTGTGTAGTTTCAATCCATATCTTCATGGCATAGCCAACTGTGTAGTTAAAATCCCCGAAGGTGGAGTGCAGCTGCCGGTGTGGCATGTCACACTGCACTTGTATGTGTGACACGATGTGCAGGTGTAGGGAAGCCGCTGCACACGTTACCTTCTCACCCAAAAATGTGTGCCTCTTTCACATAGTTATGCTTGAACCTTTGTTGATGTCTACATGGTGTGTTTAGCTTTTTGCTAAATTGCTGGTAACATTTTCCGTCTCGATGTACATTATTGTGTGTGTCATATTATGTTTGTTCAGCGCTTTGAGCCGCAGGGTAGGCGCTTTACAAATGTCCATCATCATTATTATTATAACAGTGGTTGAACTCCGGGTTTTAGATGAGCAACGCTAACAAACAAATTGTGACGTGCTTCAGCGTAGGAACGAAAGCGACAGCAGGTACAAAGGAAGCAGCAACGGCAATAGAAGCAGCTGCAGCAGCTGCAGCAGCAGCAGCAGCAGTAGCAGCAGCGACACCCAACACCATCTTCACCAGAACTATAATAATGAACTTGAGATCACTATCGTCATTATCATCTTTAATATTTCTCTGATCAACTACAGCGACAAGAACAGCAGAAGCAACTACAAGAAGAGCATCAGCAACAATAACAACTGCAGCAGAAACAAGAAGAGCAGCAGCAGCAGCAACCATAAGAACAGCAACAGCAACAACAAGAACAGCAGCAGTAACAAACAAGAACAACAAGAACAGCAACAGCAACAACAAGAACAGTAGCAGCAACAAACAAGAACAGTAGCAGTAACAACAAGAACAGCAACAGCAACAGCAACAAACAAGAAGAACAACAGTAACAACAGAACAGCGACAGCAACAACAAGAACAGCAGCAGAAACAAACAAGAACAGCAACAGCAACAACAAGAACATCAGCAATAACAACAAGAACAGGAACAGCAACAAACAAGAACAGTAGCAGCAACAACAAGAACATCAGCAATAACAACAAGAACAGGAACAGAAACAAACAAGAACAGTAGCAGCAACAACAAGAACATCAGCAATAACAACAAGAACAGGAACAGCAACAAATAAGAACAGCAACAGCAAGAAACAAGAACAACAACAGTAACAACAGAACAGCGACAGCAACAGCAAGAACATCAGCAATAACAACAAGAACAGCAGTAGCAACAAACAAGAACAGCAACAGCAACAAACAAGAAGAACAACAGTAACAACAGAACAGCGACAGCAACAGCAACAACAACAACAACAGCAGCAACAAGAACATCAGCAGTAACAACAAGAACATGAACAGCAACAAATAAGAACAGCAACAGTAACAACAGAACAGCGACAGCAACAGCAGCAACAACAACAACAACAACAGCAGCAACAAGAACATCGGCAGTAACAACAAGAACATGAACAGCAACAAATAAGAACAGTAGCAGCAACAACAAGAACAACAGCAGAAACAAACAAGAACAGAACCAGCAAGAACAAGAACAGCAATAGAAACAAACAAGAACAGCAAGAACAACAACAGCAACAGCGACAGCAACAACAAGAACAACAACAGAAACAACAAGAACAGCAGTAGCAACAAACAAGAACAACAACAGTAACAACAGAACAGCGACATCAACAGCAAGAACAGCAGTTGTAACAACAAGAACAACAACAGCAACAAACAAACAAAAACAGTAACAACAGAACAGCGACAGCAACAGCAACAACAAGAACAGCAGCAGAAACAACAACAAGAACAGCAGCAGTAACAACAAGAACAACAACAGCAACAACAGAACAGCGACATCAACAGCAACAACAAGAACAGCAGCAGTAACAACAACAAGAACAGCAGCAGAAACAATAACGAGAACAGCAGCAGTAACAACAAGAACAACAACAGCAACAAACAAACAAAAACAGTAACAACAGAACAGCGACATCAACAGCAACAACAAGAACAGCAGCAGAAACAACAACAAGAACAGCAGCAGAAACAACAACAAGAACAGCAGCAGTAACAACAAGAACAACAACAGCAACAACAGAACAGCGACATCAACAGCAACAACAAGAACAGCAGCAGTAACAACAACAAGAACAGCAGCAGAAACA
>OY757551.1:18813903-18827027 GCA_963584105.1 Alviniconcha strummeri
TTTGGGGGTTGGGGCGGGCTGTTGCTCTTTGTGCGCGTGCGTGAGAACTACTGTCTGGCTCTCTCTCTCTCTCTCTCTCTCTCTCTCTCTCTCTCTCTCTCTCTCTCTCTCTCTCGCTGTGTGTGTGTGTGTGTGTGTGTGTGTGTGTGTGTGTGTGTGTGTGTGTGTGTGTGTGTGTGTGTGTGTGTTTTGTTGTTGTTGTAATTAAAGCCGGAGAAATGATCCATTTGTTTGTCTCTCTGTTCGTCAGTTGTTAGTCAATTCAAGTCGATATACTTTAATCATCCCTCACAGGGCAATTCAGCTAACTACTAAAGCTCAGTTAATAAAAGAAAAGAGAAATAGAGTTTGGACAGTATCCTCACTAGCCGAATCAAACACTTATTACATGCACACGCCAAATAACTATAACACGTCTTCGCGTCTATGAAAAAGTGCACAAGGCTGTGCACAAGGCTGTGCACAAGGCTGTGCACACCTACAAGGCTGTGCACACCGTGTACAAGAACAGCGAATTCAACACCAGCATCAATCTACCACGGCAGCCTCTCCTACCCGGCACAGACGTACCTTACGTGTTCACAAAGCAAGCAGAAAGCGCGAGGCCACCGAGAAACCGCCGATGCGATAGCTCCGGTGCTATCGCTGATAAAACCTAATACGCATAGCTGCATGCAGTCGGAATTTGTTGCCAGGTTCTCGGTCGGGCGGACATCTAATTATACATCGCCTTGGCGCTGCTCGGTGGAGACCACTTCCGGCAGACAGCGTTCGGATCCTATTAGGCATTGTGCGGTTTCGCCTTGTGCTGTTAGGTCTCACTTTTCCCGGTCTCTGGCCCCTTGTCCTGGAATCCGGATCGCGTCACTCTTTACACCGTCAAAGACACGCAGAGACTGAGACGCTCTCGCACAAAGGTCACTGCACGCACGCGCACGTCATACACCACAACCACCGCACCCCACCCACTCTATGTGTGTCAGTGTTGGTATATATTAATAGTAATGTCCAATGAAAAGGATACAGCCCCTGAAAACGTTTGTTCTGCAAGAGAAAAATAACGGAATAAGACTAAAAGACTTTGTTCGTTTGAGAGGCGGGGGGAGGGGGGAGAGAGTGAAAGAAGGAGACATCCAGACAGATAGACAGACAGACAGGCAGGCAGGCAGGCAGAGACAGAGAGAGACAGAGACAGAGAGACAGAGACAGAGAGAGGGAGACAGAGAGAGAGAGTTGCTGCATGGTATACATCATTACATGCTCACATAAACGTCCACAAAATTAGTACACCAGTTTCACGGCCTCAACAAAAACTGGGTCATGGTTCTCGCAAAACATGGTCGCATTTCCTCAAAACACCTCGGCCAAATCTTCGAGTCCAGATTAATTCATCACTGATTCGGTCGCTCACTGCGGATGAACGGTGCTCTGTGAATACATGTTCTTGCGACAACGCTGCAGACTGCGGCTGCCTGCCTGCTGACCTACGTTCTGAATGTAGGGCTTCTAATGGTTTTTGCTGGCGCATCAGCTCACAATTACCGACTTAATTTCCTGTGACTCCAACTACTAGGGCCTACTGCACTGGACCGCCACGATCTCGCACCCCCCCCCCCCCACCCCACCCCACCATACCCCCTCCTTCTCCTTGTCGTCTCTCCCATCCACCCCTTTCCTGTGACCCTAATTTCATTTGCTGAATGTTGCTGAAACACATTTTGCGTACACTGACGCGGGGATTCAGTTGTGCATGCGCACAAGTCGATTTCCGTGCCTTATTTTGTGTGTGTGACGTAATCGTGTGCTGAATGTTGCTGAAACACATTTTGTTTTCCTTTGTTTGGTATTCATATGTGACACCCACGTCTTCCTGTGAATGGAATAAAGAAGTAGTTCACTAACTGACTAGCCAAGTTGTGTCAAGTTCCATGCTATGGAGACTACATACGTAGGAGGTACGAGGGGAGGTATCAGCCTGAACTCATTTCTCTGGGTCCACGCGATACAGGGCTCCGTTCAAGTCTCGTCTCACACTCCGAGCACCGCTTTCCGGCACCTTCCTCCAAACTCTGCCAGATTTATTTACGCCACTGAAGGGGCACTCTTTATCTCCGCGCAGCTATTCAGCGACGCGGTCAGCGCCCTCCGGAAGGTTCGGGTACTGATATGACTGTAGAAGCAACCTAGCGCCAAAGCACGCACGTAAACATGAGACGCGTCCGCCCCGGGTAAAAAAACAAACAGAGTTCCGTCTCGATTCAAACGATAGTGGTTTTATTTGTGCTGGTGTAAACTTTGTTGACGTCTATAAATGACACGCCTTGTTTTATTTCAGTTGTTTGTAACAAACTTGCTGCTGTTTGAGCACCAACCAAAAACTGCTCGTTAGCTGACAGTTTTCTGGACCCTACGGCGTAACTAAATACGGCAGTGGTTGAAGGAAGGACGTCGTGAACCAGTGCTTGGAGTTTGGTTTCGTCTGCTATAGATACGTTCCCACAAGCTTTCAGTCTGGCCACCCTGTGAGACAGACTGCTGTGCTGACTGACGATGACTGGCCGCCATGCGAGAAGTAAACATGGTGTTTAACGTCCACAGAAACCGCAAGGCTTATTAGGACGGGGAGAATGGGGGAAAGGGGTACGGAGGTGGGGGAGAAGGAGATTATATACAATGTCACCATCAGAATGACTCCTGCACATTAAGATGGGCAGTGATGAGAGCCATTTAATGTTGCATTAATTGTGAGGGACAAAGTCACAAGACAGCGTCCAGAGATCACAATTTTTGAAGAGAAAGGAGAGCCGAAGCGGATTCGAACCGAGGACCCTCTGCTTACTAGCCTAACGCCTTACGGCTAGGCCAAACCCCATGTGAAATACTGGTCACCGCTATATATACTCACGCACACTTTCGGCCGGTACGAGTCACTGCTAGATAGTCAGGCAAACATTCGGCCGGTACGGTCACCACTAGATATATTCACCAAAAAGCTCGGCCGGTACGATTCACCGCTGGATATATTCACGCAAACATTCGGCCGGTACGGTCACCACTAGATATATTCACCAAAAAGCTCGGCCGGTACGATTCACCGCTGGATATTTTCACGCAAACGTTCGGCCGGTACAGTCACCACTAGATCCTCACGCAAACGTTCGACCGACACAGTCACCACTAGATCCTCACGCAAACGTTCGACCGACACAGTCACCACTAGATCCTCACGCAAACGTTCGACCGACACAGTCACCACTAGATCCTCACGCAAACGTTCGACCGACACAGTCACCACTAGATCCTCACGCAAACGTTCGACCGACACAGTCACCACTAGATCCTCACGCAAACGTTCGACCGACACAGTCACCACTAGATCCTCACGCAAACTTCGACCGACACAGTCACCACTAGATCCTCACGCAAACGTTCGACCGACACAGTCACCACTAGATCCTCACGCAAACGTTCGACCGACACAGTCACCACTAGATCCTCACGCAAACGTTCGACCGACACAGTCACCACTAGATCCTCACGCAAACGTTCGACCGACACAGTCACCACTAGATCCTCACGCAAACGTTCGACCGACATGGTCACCGCTAGTTCTATTCATCAAAATGCTCGGCCGGTAAGATTTTTTTTTCTTTTTTTTTCCCCTTTCTTCCCCCCCCCCCCCCCCCCCCCCCCCCCCCCCCCTTTTTTTTCTTTTTTTTTTCTTCATTTTTTTTTCATTTTTCATTTTTTCATTATACCTATGATTTGATTTTATTACCTTTTAGCTCTACTGTGAGTCTGAGTGTACATGACTTCTCATGTAATTGGAATTGATATTGATGTTTATTCTGCTTTTGCTGTCATATTCAACATACTATGTTTGGAGGTAGCGTATGACTATATGAGGCTGTTTTACTGGTATTTGCATTATATCTATGATCTTATCTTGTACTTATGTATTATGTATTATACCGTGTGTTATCTTACTGGTACCTTTTACGCAGTCGTAAGGCAAATTTCTAAGTTATTCATAGACAATAAAATTTCTGTATTCTGTAGATATTCACGCAAACGTTCGGCTGACACGGTCACCATTAGATAAATTGACCAAAACGGTCGGAAGGTACGGTCACCGCTAGATATATTCACGCGCACTTCTCGGCTGGTACGACTCCCTGCTAGATATTCACGCAAACATTCGGCCGGTACAATTCACCGCTAGATGTATATTCACGCAAACGCTCTGCCGGTACGGTCACCCCTACATATTCACGCAAACGCTCGGCCGGTACAATTCACCGCTGGATATATTAATTTTTCACGCAAACGCTTGGCTTTTTGCCTATGGCAGAGTTTCTCTACGATCAATTTAAAACGTGCCCAGGAAGGCCCTCGTGTATATGTCTCGGCAGAGACACATAGTGCACTACATGCCGTCACGCAATATTATTGGATTCCGACTTAGTTCTCTGATCAGCTTGGCCTTCATTCTGGTCTAAGGGCCCTCGACCAGTCCTCGCTGGTGATGGTATTCATGAGCAGCTCATCGCTCCATAGGTAGCTGCTATCAGCATACATCAAGTCCGCCAATGTCCATTTTTTTCGAACCCATTGCCGAATGCAAAGACAACATATAAACGGGGAGAGGGAGAGAGAGAGAGAACTTTAATACCCAAGGACAGTAACGTTAGGTCCATTTGGACTTATCGAGAGAGACAGAGAGAACTCGAACTCGAACTCGAAAACATTATTTTACAAGGATTGTAGTTTAGGTTCAGTCAAAAACCTGTCTAATAACTAGTCCTTGCTAAGCTACTGATGAGTAGTAGAGAGAGAGCTCGAACTCGAATACTTTAATACTCAAGGAGAGTAGCGTTAAGTCCATTTGGAGCTATCGAGAGAGAGAGAGAGAGAGAGGGAGAGACGTGTTGTGAAGGATGTGGTTGCAAACACAAGAGAAGTAAAAACGGTTGTTGTTGTGTTGTTTTTTGTGTGTTGTTTTTTGTGGGTTTTGTTGTTGTTGTTTTTTTGAAAGCCGGTTATCCCAGCGGTAAGGCATCAGGCGGGCAAGCAGACGGCGTGGGTTCGATTCTCCTACTCGGACTCTCCTCTCTCTTCAACCCTTGGGGCCTCTGTGCACCGGCTGGTGACTTTATCCGTCACAATGAATGAGACATTCAAATGGCTCTCCTCTCTCTTCAACCCTTGGGGCCTCTGTGCACCGGCTGGTGACTTTATCCGTCACAATGAATGAGACATTCAAATGGCTCTCCTCTCTCTTCAACCCTTGGGGCCTCTGTGCACCGGCTGGTGACTTTATCCGTCACAATGAATGAGACATTCAAATGGCTCTCCTCTCTCTTCAACCCTTGTGGCCTGTGGACGCAACTGGTGACTTTGCTCTCCACAATGAATGAAGCATTCAAATGGCTCCTCTGTCTCTTCAGCCCTTGTGGCCTTTGGACATGCAGCGGCTGGTGACTTTGCTCTCCACAATGAATGAGACATTCAAATGGCTCGCCTCTCTCTTCGACCCTTGTGGCCTGTGGACATGCAGCGGCTGGTGACTTTGCTCTCCACAATGAATGAGACATTCAAATGGCTCGCCTCTCTCTCCAACAGTTGTGGCCCGTGGACGTAACTGGTGACTTTGCCCGTCACATTGAATAAGACATTAAAATGGCTCGCCTCTCTCTTCGACCCTTGTGGCCTGTGGACATGCAGCGGCTGGTGACTTTGCTCCGCACAAGGAATGAGACATTCAAAGGGCTCGCCTCTCTCTTCGACCCTTGTGGCCTGTGGACATGCAGCGGCTGGTGACTTTGCTCCGCACAAGGAATGAGACATTCAAAGGGCTCGCCTCTCTCTTCGACCCTTGTGGCCCGTGGATGTAATTGGTGACTTTGCTCCTCACAATGAATGAGACATTAAAATGAACCTCGAACTAGAAATTAGAAAGGCAGACGGTCCTGGGTGTAGGCAAAGCCTGTGTGACTACATTCTGTCCTAGCCATGCATTAAAAATGGACAGCCTTCACAACTCTTGCTTTACGGGTCCAGGAGAGAGCATGAGCAGGGAGGTGGAGCTGGACTCTCAGGCGAGCTCAGGAGAGATCAAGAGCTTGGAGGTGGAGCTGGACTCTCAGGCGAGCTCAGGAGAGATCAAGAGCTTGGAGGTGGAGCTGGACTCTCAACAGAACCCAGGAGATATCAAGAGCGGGGCTCTAATAGCAGGATCGACTGTCTTGCTGCATAGTTGTTCCTCAACAGTTCGCTTCTCGGACACTGTCTCTGTGACTTTGCTCCGCACAGCTGTTGAAACAGCAGTTAGCGGAGTACGCAAGTTGCTTGGCACTGGCGGGGTCCCCACCTCCTTAACATTGCTGTTCTGGCTGTGGCTGATGGTCTTTTCGGTCTTTGCGGGTCGGAGCGTGCAAACGAGCTATTCACCACCACCACCACCACCACCACCACCACCACCACCACCACCACCCTCTCCACCCACCCACCCCACCACCATCACCACTTCTACCGTCCCTAATAAGCCGTGTGCTTTCTGTGGACGTTAAGCACCACGTTTCCTTCCCTACCCTTGTTTCTCAACTCTCAGAGACCTTCATTTTTGCGTCGCACTGCGCTGCGCTGCGCTGCGGCAGAAGGTGCACGTGCAGCTGCTGGGAGGGGACGAGTTGCAAAGGACGGTCCCCGTCTTCGTCGCCACTGGGGCACAGTGCGGCGGATTCCGTGTGACCGCCGAACGCAAAAAGAGAAACCTGTGACGCCCCCTGGCGACAGACAAGAGGCGTCCATTATTCCTCCGGTGCTGCCACGCAGCCATAAAAACCCGCTCATGCCTCCTTTCATTGCCCCGCTCGCCATCCAGCTGGAATTTTATCTCTCATTCTTTCTTCTTTCGCTGCTCAGTTTGCTCCGTGTGCACGTGCACAGCAGGCCGACTCCTGCAGCGCAGGGAGGCGTACGTACGTCTGGTCGTTCTGCAAGTGGCACCCGTGTTGTTGTTGTTGTTGTTGTTGTTGTGGTGGTGGTGGTGGTGGTGGTGATGGTGGTGGTGGTGGTGGTGGTTTAGTAAAGCCCTTCATCATTCGTCTGGCAGTTGCATACTGCGTTGTCGTTGATGATGTTGTTGTTATTCTTGATGTCGTTGCCCGGCTTCATCATTCGTCTGCCAGTTGCATACTGTGTTGTCGTTGATGATGTTGTTGTTATTCTTGATGTCGTTGCCCTTCATCATGTGTCTGCCAGTTGCATCCCGTGTTGTTGTTGATGTCGTTGTTGATGTTGTTGTTGTTGTTGTTATTGTTTAGCAAAGTCATTCGTCATTCGTCTGCCAGTTGCATACTCCGTTGTCGTTAATGTTGTTGTTGATGATGATGTTGTTGTTGTTTAGCAAAGCCCTTCATCATTTGTTTGCCAGTTGCATCCCGTGTTGTTGTTGATGTCGTTGTTGATGTTGTTGTTGTTGTTGTTGTTGTTATTGTTTAGCAAAGTCATTCGTCATTCGTCTGCCAGTTGCATACTCAGTTGTCGTTAATGTTGTTGTTGATGATGTTGTTGTTGTTTAGCAAAGCCCTTCGTCATTTGTCTGCCAGTTGTATCTCGTGTTGTTGTTAATGTTGTTCTTGGTGATGCGTGCGTGCGTGCGTGCGTGCGTGTGACTGAGTGCGTGCATGCGTTGTACACAATGATCATTCATGCTTGCACAATGTCACACGCTCCGCCAATGTTAACATTATTTGCTAGTGATACAATACTGCGCGTGTGAATGAATCCCGTCAGGTTTCGCTGTAACTAGTGTATTGTGTGTAGAGTTACTAAGCGCTATGGGTTACAGCAACAGACTACGGAAACCTTACATCTGCATCCGCGTTCCGATCCTCCACTGAGGACCTCCAGGTACAAAACTAAACGCCAACACAATATATATTCTAACCGCCAACACACATTGTATATTCAAACCGCCAACACAGTATATAATTCTAACCGCCAACACACATTGTATATTCTAACCGCCAACACAGAATATAATTCTAAGCGCCCACATACATTATGTATATTCTAACCGCAAACAATATATATTCTAACCGCCAACACAATACATATATTCTAACCGCCAACACAGTATATATTCTAACCGCCAACACACATTGTATATTCTAACCGCCAACACAGTATATATTCTAACCGCCAACACACATTGTATATTCTAACCGCCAACACAGTATATATTCTAACCGCCAACACAGTATATATTCTAACCGCCAACACACATTGTATATTCTAACCGCCAACACAGTATATATTCTAACCGCCAACACACATTGTATATTCTAACCGCCAACACAGTATATATTCTAACCGCCAACACAGTATATATTCTAACCGCCAACACACATTGTATATTCTAACCGCCAACACAGTATATATTCTAACCGCCAACACAGTATATATTCTAACCGCCAACACACATTGTATATTCTAACCGCCAACACAGTATATATTCTAACCGCCAACACAGTATATATTCTAACCGCCAACACACATTGTATATTCTAACCGCCAACACACATTGTATATTCTAACCGCCAACACAGTATATATTCTAACCGCCAACACAGTATATATTCTAACCGCCAACACACATTGTATATTCTAACCGCCAACACAGTATATAATTCTAAGCGCCCACATGCATTATGTATATTCTAACCGCAAACAATATATATTCTAACCGCCAACACAATACATATATTCTAACCGCCAACACTATATATTCTGACCGCCAGCACAATATATATTCTAACCGCCAACACAATATACATATTCTGACCGTCAACACAATGTACATTCTAACCGCCAACACAATATACATATTCTGACCGTCAACACAATGTACATTCTAACCGCCAACACAATATATATTTTAACCGCCAATACAATGTAATTCAGTTAATTCTAACCGCCAAAATAATATACATAGTCTAACCGCCAACACAATATATATATTCTGACCGCCAACACAATATATATTCTAACCGCCAACACAATATACATATTCTGACCGTCAACACAATGTATATTCTAACCGCCAACACAATATATATTTTAACCGCCAATACAATGTAATTCAGTTAATTCTAACCGCCAAAATAATATACATAGTCTAACCGCCAACACAATATATATATTCTGACCGCCCACACAATTCACAATACACACACACACACACACACACACACACACACACACACACACACACACACACACACACACACACACACATATATATATAGTAACCGCAAACACTATATATATTGTCTTGGGAGAGTCCCACGTCCCACGAAGGAAATACCCCCATCCCACCCACCCCCACCCCACCCCAGCCATCAAAAAAAAAAAAGAGAGACTGCAAAATAGGCAACGAAAAGCTCTCTTGAGAAAACCACATAATATTCTCTCAGGGAGAAAGGAAAATAAGCTCTCTGGCACAAGGAACGAAATATTGCTTGATAAAAACACCATGCTTCCATTCCATTTCCAGTTTCTGTCTCAAACACTCCTGACAATTGGCACTGACAGATGAACACAGATCGAGGCAGATTTTCTTCCAATCCAATTCCAGTTCTGACGTACCGGCCACATAACTGTTCATCCAATTTCCTTTTTCGGGAATGGGCTGAAACAGCACCAACGGCGACTGTCTTTTGCTGTCTTGAAAAAGATCCATCAAATGGCCTGAAAAAATTTCATTTGTGCGCAGCCCACTATTCCTCGTAATAATAACATTAATAATAATAATAATAATAATACTTAGCATGTTTATTCTGCCATACACAACTGCACTGGTCCAAAGCACTTTACAAATCTCAGGTAAAAAAAAAAAAAAAAAAAAAAAATCTTTCTTTTCAATCTGTCATAAAACATGAAGGCACGTGTATAAGTTTCCGACATGAACTACATTGATCAATGTATATATCCGTCATGGATTCATGGTTATTTTTCAGACTTAAAAGTTTAAACACCCTGCGTAATATATCGAAGTATTTCCTCTCTTTTTTCCCCCTTTTTTTTTTTTTCTCTCTCTTTTTTTTTTTTTTTTTTTGCGTAATCTTTTAGTCATTTCCAAGTATACATTTGCGTGTCGTTGCCTAAAAGCCACTTGTATGGTTATCTGTTACCCTCGTAAGATATTCCCACTTTTGAGCTGCGTTCGTTTTGGCTAACGCAGTTTCTGTGTGGGTAAGCAGAATAAAATAGCGAAAATCTACCAAAATATGTTCAAACACTTAAAAGATTCAAAAGAATGCCATTTATCAGGACAAGACAAAACCAGAAAATTTCGGATTAATCGGGGTAAAAAAGAAGAAGAAAAGATGAAAAATAAAGTGAAAAGTTAAACCACTTATCTGTATAAGCTAAACCACTTATACCAAAAACAGATAAGTAGTTTAGCTTTTCACTTCATGTTTCATCGTGTGTTTTTTTACCGTTTAGCTGTTGTTTAAGTGTCGTTTTGTAGTTTGACAAAGGGGATTACACCAAAATTTTGCTAGTTTTGTCTTGTCCTAATAAACAGCGTTCTTTTGAACTTTTTATGTGTTTCGATCTTGTTTTAGAACGCTAGCAGTCATTCAGTTTGTTCAGTTTTTGGTGTTTCTCTCTCTCTCTCTCTCTCTCTCTCTCTCTCTCTCTCTCTCTCTCTCTCTCTCTCTCTCTCCATCAAAACATGTGTCATTGTGCATTGCGCCACTGAGAGAGTTCATTTAGACAAAGTTTTAAGTTGTCTATGTTTTGAACTGGTGCAAAAGAATTTTGAATGTGACACTCGTCCTGAAGTGACCCTATGCGGTTGACAGATACTAACCCTCGTACGGCCCCCCCCCCCCCCCACCCCTCCCGAGTCTGTCTGTGCTCTCTCTCTCTCTCTCTCTCTCTCTCTCTCTCTCTCTCTCTCTCTCTCTCTCTCTCTCTCTCTCTCTCTCTCTCTCTCTCATGTACGACAAACCAGATAGCATCTTCGTGCACTGAGACAGATACAGACAGGCAGAGAGAGAGACAGCAAGTCTGCACTGACAATTCAAAAGACCCACAGTATAAGTTTCCGGTTTAAGTTGGAAGGGGAGTAGGTAGTACACCAGAATGAGGTTATCGCCATCCGATCATCAGTCGTCGCGGCACGAGTGGCACGAAGTCTCGGTGATCCAGAAATTACACTTCCGGTGTAAAGCAAAATAACCTGACTGACGGTGCAATAATTTGTCGGTTTTTTTTTTGTTTTTTGTTTTTTTTTTAATCCGGCCATTCGGTTTTGTGGCACATCCACCGAATATTTTTCTCAACAGGCTAACTTCAAAGAACAAAACAAAAAAGGTCAACAGTGTCACAATGACGTGGTGGTTCAAACCACACACACACACACACACACACACACACACACACACACACACACACACACACACACGCCACACACGCACGCACGCACGCACACACATACACAGACTCCCCACTAAAGAGCACCTCTCTCTCTCTCTCTCTCTCTCTCTCTCTCTCTCTCTCTCTCTCTCTCTCCGTTCACTCGCACGCTTACGCTCTCGAGATCCGGCGCCTGTACGTTTCTTGTTTTCACCAGTGAAGAGTGAGCAGCAAGGGCAGCCATACAAGCGGCGCTGCGTGCTTCAGCTACACCAACTACCCAACAGCTGCTCTCATGTCTGTCTCTTTCCGGGACAGAGCAGTAAGGTTGTCTCCCCTCCCTCCTGCTCCCTTTCCCTCTTTCCGATCTCCCCGCTCCCCTTCCCTCTTTCCGATCTCCCCGCTCCCCTTCCCTCTTTCCGATCTCCCCGCTCCCCTTCCCTCTTTCCGATCTCTCCCGCTCCCTTTCCCTCTTTCCGATCTCCCCGCTCCCTTTCCCTCTTTCCGATCTCCCCGCTCCCTTTCCCTCTTTCCGATCTCCCCGCTCCCTTTCCCTCTTTCCGATCTCCCGCTCCCCTTCCCTCTTTCCGATCTCCCCGCTCCCCTTCCCTCTTTCCGATCTCCCCGCTCCCTTTCCCTCTTTCGATCTCCCCGCTCCCTTTCCCTCTTTCCGATCTCCCCGCTCCCTTTCCTCTTTCCGATCTCCCCGCTCCCCTTTCCCTCTTTCCGATCTCCCCGCTCCCTTTCCCTCTTTCCGATCTCCCCGCTCCCTTTCCCTCTTTCCGATCTCCCCGCTCCCTTTCCCTCTTTCCGATCTCCCCGCTCCCTTTCCCTCTTTCCGATCTCCCCGCTCCCCTTTCCTCTTTCCGATCTCCCCGCTCCCCTTCCCTCTTTCCGATCTCCCCGCTCCCCTTTCCCTCTTTCCGATCTCCCCGCTCCCCTTCCCTCTTTCCGATCTCCCCGCTCCCCTTTCCCTCTTTCCGATCTCCCCGCTCCCCTTCCCTCTTTCCGATCTCCCCGCTCCCTTTCCCTCTTTCCGATCTCCCCGCTCCCTTTCCCTCTTTCCGATCTCCCCGCTCCCTTTCCCTCTTTCCGATCTCCCCGCTCCCTTCCCTCTTTCCGATCTCCCCGCTCCCTTTCCCTCTTTCCGATCTCCCCGCTCCCTTTCCCTCTTTCCGATCTCCCCGCTCCCTTTCCCTCTTTCCGATCTCCCCGCTCCCTTTCCCTCTTTCCGATCTCCCCGCTCCCTTTCCCTCTTTCCGATCTCCCCCGCTCCCTTTCCCTCTTTCCGATCTCCCCCGCTCCCTTTCCCTCTTTCCGATCTCCCGCTCCCTTTCCCTCTTTCCGATCTCCCCGCTCCCTTTCCCTCTTTCGATCTCCCGCTCCCTTTCCCTCTTTCCGATCTCCCCGCTCCCTTTCCCTCTTTCCGATCTCCCCGCTCCCTTTCCCTCTTTCCGATCTCCCCGCTCCCTTTCCCTCTTTCCGATCTCCCCGCTCCCTTTCCCTCTTTCCGATCTCCCCGCTCCCTTTCCCTCTTTCCGATCTCCCGCTCCCTTTCCCTCTTTCCGATCTCCCCGCTCCCCTAGCCAGGAACATCTTTTTCTCTCTGCCAGCTTTTGCGATGGTCAGTGTGTTTCTTGTTTGTCTGCTTGTTGTTGTTGGGTTTGTTTGTTTTTTTATGTTTTGGTTGTGTG
>OY757551.1:18827227-18839727 GCA_963584105.1 Alviniconcha strummeri
AAACAAACAAAAAACAAAGCAACAACAACAACAAAACAAACAAACAAAAATTAATTGATTTTTAGTTTTCATTTCAACCTCTTCTGCCTGGTGGAGAAAGGCGGTTCGTTTTGGATAAAGCAAGGTTCGAGAAGGTTCGCTCCTTTAAAACGATAATGCACTTCAGAAAGTCAAAGCCTTCCACTTTCGGGAAGATCGACTTTTGGCTGAAGACTTCGCGGAACGCGTGACGACGCCACTTACTTGTGTCAGTGATGCTCCAATTGCCTGACACCTGCGAGATTGGCTCTGCTTGTTGATTGGGAGGGTGCACGTCTTTCCCACAGTGACCTCTGACCTTGCTTTCCGCTCATTGTCCCGTCACACAACGATTAGTTTTGTCACTGTGGCGGGACCGTGGCTTGCACACACACACACACACACACACACACACACACACACACACACACACACACACACACACACACACACACACACACACACACACACACACACACGCAGAGAGAGAGAGAGAGAGAGAGAGAGAGAGAGAGAGAGAGAGAGAGAGAGAGAGAGAGAGAGAGAGAGAGAGAGACACGCACACACACGCACACACACACACTCTGGTTTAGTATGACAATACAAAACGGCGTGGGAAATTTTCTGGGTAAGCCCCCTTTACAAGCGACAAAACTGGTTATACAACAGTCAAAACGGTGAAAAATGAAAATGCACTCATTCGGCTTCTGTTGTGGGGTGGTGTGTTCCGAGTGTTTTGTTGTCATGCAAACACTCCTCCAAACACTCGAAACCCGCCACAACAGAGGCCGGATGAGCGCATTTTTATTTTTTACCGTTGAGCTGTTGTTTTGTCGCCTGAAAAGGGGGCTTATCCCGAACATTCGTACATTTTGTGTTGTCATATTAAATTAGCATTTTTTGTTTGTTTTTGTTTGTTTGTTGTTGTTGTTTTTAACCTTTTATTTGTTTGGATCTTGTTTTAGAACGCTAGCAGCCATCCTTGTTTCAGATATTGTCCGAGATCTGAAACAGAACGCGGCCCAGAGCGCTCGTGCAAAATCAACACACAAGGGAGTTAATTAGCGCTCGAAATACGTAGCGCTAATTAACTCCCTTGTGTGTAGATATTGTCGTAGGTTTAATTCAGAGTGAACAGAATATTTTTTTCCCCTTCTCTCTTCAACGCTGTCGCGATGAAACAGTCACGAGACAATTCAAACAGATTCGGTTTGATGATCCATATCCACACATTTGAGGCTACACAACCAGAACATTGACCCCAAACACGATGACACATGAACTACAAAATGAAATTTGAAACAAGAATAACTGCAAGTTCTGATGTTTGTTGTTGTTGCTGCTGTTTTGTTGTTGTTGTTGTTGTTTTTTAGTTGTTGTTTTTGTTTTGTTTTTGTTTTTATCTTGTCCTTCTTTTCTTCGCGATCGCCGCTACACTGAGAGTCCTGTTTGCAAGATGAAGGTGGCCATCTTTTCCAATTCCTCCTTACTGCCGTAGAGTTTGGTGTGTAACTGGACTGCCGTTGGCCACACGTTTGTTCTTGCTGTCTGCAGAAGCGGGCATCTCTGCAGTATATGTTCGGCCAGCTGGTCTTCAAGACCGCAGTTGCAGATTGGTGATGGTGCCAGCTTCATTTTCTTGAACATGTGGGCATTGAGTCGGCTGAGGCCAGTGTGTAGTCTCACGACCACAACTTAACACCACCGTGCGTCTGGTCCTAAGAAGCAGGTTCGGTTGTGTTGCTTAATGTCCTCGGATGTCGGCTGACATCATTATTAGGGACAAGCTGAGACCAATGCCAAAGCACGGTTCAATATAGCTTTACGTCCACGGAAACCAGAAGGCTCGTTAGGACAGACAGCCCAGGACGGCCACCTCGACTCTCACACAGCTCCTAACTATAGTAAGAAACAGCATTCTTTTGAACATGTTATGTCTTTGGATCTACGTAATAAAATGGTGACGTAAAATATTACTAGGAATTTGCGGTGTTGACGAAGAAAAAGGAGAAGAAGCAGACGTCCGAATGGACGATCCCTTTCAACCAATCAGAACCGTAGACAGGCTGTCTGTAAAAAGCAGCGTAAGCAGCCCCTGTTCTACTTAGCCTGGAAAAGAGGCAAAGAGCCTACTACTTGCTGGTTCTGAGCGTGTCTTGCCAAAAGACAGCCCTGACCTCGGTCTTCGTTCTCCGTCAGACAGCCAGCACAGATTTGTCACTGTGACGGGAAGGTGGCGTGCACGCACACTGACCTGACACACACGGCGTCAAAGTGTTGCGTTTTTCGTCGTGTGCCGCCTAATTGTGCTCGAAGTGTTTCTCTCTCTGCAATCCGCTTCTCTTTTGTCTCCCGGTCTAACTCCACCCCCCACCCCCACTCAGCCCCCCCTCCCCGTCCTCTTCCGCCGACCCCCCTTGTCGTTTTGTCCCCTTCTCCCACATCCACCTCCCACCCAAAAAAACAACAACAAAAAACACGAAAAGATGGTCAAGCCATACCGTCGTAGGTTCTCTCATTCACTGGTGCTTTGTCATTCGTCACAGTGTGCGACTTTGGCGGTTGACTGAGCGTTAACTGTCAGGATTGAGTCAGTCGTCATATAACTTTGCAAGACAGTAGGTTGACGGGCTCTAAGCAACCGTTTAAGGAAGTTGTCCAGACATGGCACTGACGCACGCGCACGCACAAAGTTAGTGCTTTTCCTGTCACTCTCTGTCTGCCTGTATCTCTCTCTCTCTCTCTCTCTGTCTATCTCTCTGTCTGTCTCTCTGTCTCTGTTTGTCTCCGTCTCTCTGTCTCTGTCTGTCTGTCTCTCCAGGTCAGAAGAGTTGTTAAAAGGAGGGTATCAAATTATATCCTAACTCCATTGCTTCACCAACAGTGTCCAGAAACCTTTTTTTTTTTTTTTTTTTTTTAAACCCCAAAAAACACGAAACTGAAGATGTTCAATAACAATACTCTACCATAAAAGATGCTGGAGGCATAGTAAATACAGAGCTAGCAAACATATGCACAGCAACTAAGAAATGAAAGCAAATGTTACAACTCGGCACGAATTGAATCAGTCGATCAATCAGTCTCTGTTTGTCTGTCTGTCTCTGTGTCTATGTCTCTGTCTGTCTGTCTGTATCTGTTTGCCCATCCGTCCGTCCGTCTGTCTGTGTCTGTCTGTCTCTCTACAGATTTGTTCTTTAAAAAAAAGAAGAGAAAAAGCAGCCGACTTGTGCTTAAATCTTTATCATTGTGTAATAAAGTATGACCTCTCTCTCTCTCTGTCTGTCTCTGTCTCTGTCTCTGTCTCTCTCTCTGTCTCTCTCTCTGTCTCTCTCTCTCTCTCTCTCTCTCTCTCTCTCTCTCTCTCTCTCTCTCTCGTTCTCTGTGTCACTGTGTTCAGTTCGACATTAAAGACAACACCAGTCGGCGTGGGAGAACGAACGGAATCCGTTAAACAACCGCGCTATGCAACGAGCAGTGGGAAGAAAGACAGTGATGGGAGTCCAATCCCGGAATGAACACTTTCATCTTGCACGCAAAATCCGTGGCTGTGGCGTCCGCGAGGACCTTCACACAGGCGGTGGTATTTCTTAATTGGGCTCAGTGCTGCTTACTCCCCTTTACAATGATTGGCCTTGGCTGTGTTTACCTCCCTTCGAAAAGGCTAATGGACGCCCTCTCTCATCGCGGTGTTCAGCTGGGTATACTCACGTGAACATGCACCTCTGATGAGATAAACCCCGGCAGTGATGTGTTGGGTGTCCCGCCCCCTCATCGCCTTCCTCTTATCAGATAGCTTTCCTTACTGGCACGGCCAAAACGAGCTTTCTTTATTGGCACGGTCAAAGCGAGCGGCTTTCCTTAGTGGCACGGCCAAAGCGAGCTTTTCTTATTGGCACGGCCAACGCGAGCTTTCCTTAGAGGCACAGCCAAAGCGAGCTTTCCTTAGAGGCACAGCCAAAGCGAGCTTTCTTTATTGGCACGGCCAAAGCGAGCTTTCCTTATTGGCACGGCCAAATCGAGTTTTCCTTATTGGCACGGCCAAAGTGAGCATTTCTTATTGCCACGGCCAAAGCGAGCTTTCTTTATTGACACGACCATAGCGAGCGTTCCTTATTGGCACGGCCAAAGCAAGCTTTCCTTATTGGCACGGCCAAAGCGAGCTTTCCTTAGTGGCACGGCCAAAGCGAGCTTTCCTTATTGGCACGGCCAAAGCGAGCTTTTCTTATTGGCACGGCCTATGCGAGCTTTCTTTATTGGCACGACCAAAGCGAGCTTTCCTTATAGGCACGACCAAAGCGCACGTGTGAAAGCTGCCGACGTTGTTCATTGACGGGGGAATAATCTATCGGTTGTTTGGTTCCGGGGCAGAAGATAGGGGAAGGGGCCTGGCGCCAGGAAGTGTGTGTGTGTGGTGGGGGTGGGGGTGGGGGGGGGGGGGGGCGGTTGGGGGAAGGGTATCACTTTCCAAACTTTTTAGTGAAAACCAATCCACCCTAATAACAGACGTTAACATTTGACACTCGTGAGGTGTTGGGTCATAAGCTGGTGTTGCTCTCGTCCAGTGCTCGTCCTTGACCTTATTTCACACGACGGTCACGGCGAGGTGGTCAACGTCCACCATGAACGGGCCAGTGCGTGGACACGTCTGCCTACGTCAGCGACTGAATGACTCAAATGTTGTGTGATTGGCGGCCTACGTCTGCGACTGAATGACTCAGATGTTGTGTGATTGACGGCCAGGATCTAGCGACTGAATGACTCAAATGTTGTGTGATTGACGGCCAGGATGTAGCGACTGAATGACTCAAATGTTGTGTGATTGACGGCCAGGATGTAGAGACTGAATGACTCAAATGTTGTGTGATTGACGGCCAGGATGTAGAGACTGAATGACTCAAATGTTGTGTGATTGGCGGCCTACGTCTGCGACTGAATGACTCAAATGTTGTGTGATTGACGGCCAGGATGTATCGACTGAATGACTCAAATGTTGTGTGATTGACGGCCTACGTCAGCGACTGAACGACTCAAATGCTGTGTGATTGACGGCCAACGTATAGCGATTGAATGACTCGAATTGCAGCCAGCCTGGAAGGACAAGTGCTGTCAGTATTATTATTGTCTCTTTCATTCCTATCGACAGAGTCCGTGCATGATGTTTCCTCGGTTTCGGTTCCCCTTTAACCCCTTCACTGCCAGAGCCTGTAGAATTTCCGGGCTGAAAGATGCCTAGACGCGTCCACAAACAGTATATTTTCAAGTCCTATAACACATCTACTTTCAATATCTGTTTTTTTTGACGAAAACCCTTTCACATACCAGTGCAAAAAAGGACAAAAAGGCTTAAGTGGTCCGGTTCAGATTTTTCACTTTAATCGGTCGTTTTCAAGTGACATCATAGCAGTGAGGGGGTTAACTTCTGACGGCGCGGCAGCCGCAGCGGGGCCCGCGGTTAAAGCTGAACACACGGAAGAGCGAAGTCAGAGCGATGATTATAATTATAGGCTTTGCTGAGATACATCGCTCGTCCCTTCCTGCCAACTTCGAGATGGCACACCCACCTCTTGGTGGCGCTGCTCACTGCGCAGTTGGCTTTCCCCCTAGGGAAATCAAGCAGAAAACCCGGCCGTCAAAAGGGACACGGAAATCGACTTCACGCAACTTCTTTCCAGGGAAGGTTTACATTTCTCATTTCTTTCTTCTTCTTCGTCGTCGTCCTTGGAAGCTGTCAACGTCAGAGACTGAATGACTCAAATGTTGTGTGATTGACGGCCTACGTCAGCGACTGAATGACTCAAATATTGTGTGATTGACGGCCAACGTCAGCGACTGAATGACTCAAATGTTGTGTGATTGACAGCCTATGTCAGCGACTGAATAACTCAAATGTTGTGTGATTGACGGCCAACGTGTAGCGACTGAATGACTCGAATTGCACTTTGATTGACGCCCGGCGTGAAATTGGGCGTAGCATCGAACGGGATTTGTTGTGTTTTAATTATAAATGGGGAAGAAAAAGAAAAAAGAAAAAAAGAAGAAGAAAAAAAGTGCGAGTTTACACTGCAGCGGCTCCCAGGTGACAGGAAAACAAACGAGTTAGCTGCACGTGCTACACAAACTGCAGAAACAGACACTTCACGCAGCCAACTCCCCCCGCCCCCCCCCCCCCCCCCCCCCCATACACACACACACACACACACAACCACACACACCACACCCTTAAATTATCCTGTTAAACAGGCACTGCATTCTGTTTCTCTTTATCTATTCAGAGAGAGGCAATTAACGCTCAGCCAACCGCGACGGTCATGGGTGTCAGTTACTGTGACATAGGGTCACGAATTGGAAAGAGTGATTGGGCACAGCATTGCGCTATGACAGAAGGTCACGAACTGGAGAGAGATTGGGCACAGCATAGCGCTATGACAGAGGGTCACGAATTGGAAAGAGAGATTAGGCACAGCATAGCGCTATGACAGAGGGTCACGAATTGGAGAGAGATTGCGCACAGCATAGCGCTTTGACAGAGGGTCACGAATTGGAGAGAGATTGGGCACAGCATAGCGCTTTGACAGAGGGTCACGAATTGGAGATAGATTGGGCACAGCATAGCGCTATGACAGAGGGTCACGAATTGGAAAGAGAGATTGGGCACAGCATAGCGCTATGACAGAGGGTCACGAACTGGAAAGAGATTGGACACAGCTATAGCGCTATGACAGAGGGTCACGAATTGGAAAGAGAGATTGAGCACAGCGTAGCGCTATGACAGAGGGTCACGAATTGGAGAGAGATTGGGCACAGCATAGCGCTATGACAGAGGGTCACGAATTGGAAAGAGAGATTGGGCACAGCATAGCGCTATGACAGAGGGTCACGAACTGGAAAGAGATTGGACACAGCTATAGCGCTATGACAGAGGGTCACGAATTGGAAAGAGAGATTGAGCACAGCGTAGCGCTATGACAGAGGGTCACGAATTGGAGAGAGATTGCGCACAGCATAGCGCTATGACAGAGGGTCACGAATTGGAAAGAGAGATTGGACACAGCATAGCGCTATGACTAGGCGCATTAGCGCATGATGGTCTGTTAAACGGGGCTCTCGCACAAGTCAACAAACTGATCGAGGCTTCAGCCACAGTTTGCATTAGCAAGAATGCATTCAGTGAGACTGTCTGGAATCACCCATCGCTTTAGCAAGAATGCAGTCAGTGAGACTGTGTCTGCAGTCACCCGTCTCATTAGCCATAGCGAAATAAGTCGGATTATATCTTCGGTCACCCATCGCATTAGCCGTAATGCAATCAGTCAAACTGTGTCTAAAGTCACCCATCTTATTAGCCAGAATGCAAAGAATGTGAGTTTGCAGTCACGCATCGTATTAGCTTATAATGCAAACAGAATCTGTCTGCATCATTCATCGCATTAGCCCACTGCTAACAGTAAAGGGTCTGCATCACCCATCGCGTTAGCCAGACTGCTAACAGTAAAGTGTCTGCGGTCACCCGTCGCATTGGCATATAGCGCAAACAGACTTTGTTTGCAGTCACCTATCGCATTAGCCTGACTGCTAACAGTAAAGAGTCTGCAATCACCCATCGCATTAGCCAGACTGCTAACAGTAAAGAGTCTGCATCACCCATCGCATTAGCATGACTGCTAACAGTAAATATTTGCATCACCTATCGCATTAGCCTGACTGCTAACAGTAAATATCTGCATCACCTATCGCATTAGCCTGACTGCTAACTGACTGCTAACAGTAAAGAGTCTGCATCACCTATCGCATTAGCCTGACTGCTAACAGTAAAGAGTCTGCATCACCTATCGCATTAGCCAGACTGCTAACAGTAAAGTGTCCTGCATCACCTATCGCATTAGCCTGACTGCTAACAGTAAAGGGTCTGCATCACCCATCGCATTAGCCTGACTGCTAACTGTAAAGGGTCTGCAGTCACCCATCGCATTAGCCTGACTGCTAACAGTAAAGGGTCTGCATCACCTATCGCATTAGCCTGACTGCTAACTGTAAAGGGTCTGCAGTCACCCATCGCATTAGCCAGACTGCTAACAGTAAATATCTGCATCACCTATCGCATTAGCCTGACTGCTAACAGTAAAGAGTCTGCATCACCCATCGCATTAGCCTGACTGCTAACAGTAAATATCTGCATCACCTATCGCATTAGCCTGACTGCTAACAGTAAAGAGTCTGCATCACCCATCGCATTAGCCTGACTGCTAACAGTAAATATCTGCAATCACCCATTGCATTAGCCTGACTGCTAACAGTAAAGGGTCTGCATCACCCATCGCATTAGCCTGACTGCTAACAGTAAAGAGGTCTGCATCACCTATCGCATTAGCCTGACTGCTAAACAGTAAAGGGTCTGCATCACCCATCGCATTAGCCTGACTGCTAACAGTAAAGAGTCTGCATCACCTATCGCATTAGCCTGACTGCTAACAGTAAAGAGTCTGCATCACCTATCGCATTAGCCTGACTGCTAACAGTAAAGAGTCTGCATCACCCATCGCATTAGCCTGACTGCTAACAGTAAAGTGTCTGCAGTCACCCATCGCATTAGCATACAGTGCAGACAGACTTCATCTGCAGTCACCCATCGCATTAGCATACAGTGCAGACAGACTTCATCTGCAGTCACCCACCGCATTAGCATACAGTGCAGACAGACTTCATCTGCAGTCACCCACCGCATTAGCATACAGTGCAGACAGACTTCATCTGCAGTCACCCATCGCATTAGCATACAGTGCAGACAGACTTCATCTGCAGTCACCCATCGCATTAATCAGACTGCAAATAGTTAAAGTGAGCCTACATGCAGGTCTGTGGCTGTGCGTCTCTGCAAATTGGCTCACCCGGTTGACATGAAAGAATGATTTTCAGGAGTGTTAGCCAGGGATGGGTTGAACGTACACGACAGCGATTGCCAATTTCTGATCGCTGGCTCTTAGAGAATTGAAGTGGAAAACCTCTCCGCGTTCTAATCACTCAGCGCATTATCACAGGCTGTTGAATGTTTGTTTTTCCCTGCAGATCCATAATACGTTATTTTGTAAAGAGTCTGCCCCACTAGCTGGTTTATGTCTGATGGGCCACATTCATCACAGGTTACCCTCCCCCCCCCCCTCCCCCAACCCATCAACTTTTTTTATTCATTAGTCATATTGCATCCTCTAACTGCACACGGACCCAGACTGACGCTTAGCCTGTTTGCATCGGCTGATCAAAGGAGAGAGAGAGAGAGAGAGAGAGAGAGAGAGAGAGAGAGAGAGAGAGAGAGAGAGAGAAAGAGACAGACAGACAGACAGACAGACAGACAGACCTGCCGCTGTCTCTTTCTTGTAATTTTTTTTTTTCTTTTTTTCTTTTTTTTAACGGGATATCGGGAATGAAGAGTGCCCGCCGGCTCTGTAAACGTTAAAATAGTAAAATCTCGTATGTATTTTAGAATCAGACAGAGCATTAGTCAGATTGATTCCTCTGACTGTACGCGGACCCAGACGCTGAGAGAGAGAGAGAGAGAGAGAGAGAGAGAGAGAGAGAGAGAGAGAGAGAGAGAGAGAGAGAGAGAGAGAGAGAGAGAAGACCCCCCCCCACCCCACCCCACCCCCAAGAAAGAGTGCTGCCCAACCATCTCTCTCTCCCTACCCCTCTCCCTTTCCAGTTATTAATTTATTTTCTAGGGAGTGAAAAATGCCCTACGGCTCAGTGTGAAGGGGATAAAACAATCAATTCTGTTTTTAGAATCGGACAGAGCAATAAAGCCATCATTAATTTTTGTTGTGGAACTATCACTTTGAACCTTTGTCTTGCGGCACTCTGATCGACTGAACCTGTTGCAATCGTGTGATTGGCTGAACCTGTCGCAAGCATGTGATTGGCTGAACCTGTCTCAAGCATGTGATTGGCTGAATCTGTCGCAAGCATCTGATTGGCTGAACCTGTCGCAAGCGTGTGATTGGGTGAACCTGTTGCAATCGTGTGATTGGCTGAATCTGTCGCAAGCATGTGATTGGCTGAATCTGTCGCAAGCATGTGATTGGATTAACCTGTCGCAAGCATGTGATTGGCTGAACCTGTCGCAAGCATGTGATTGGCTGAATCTGTCGCAAGCATGTGACGAACATGGCAGCCGTAGTTCCTCACACTGGAGCACGCAGTTTGAGTGTTTGGTTTTCAGCTGCGGTGGCTCAGTCTCTTTACGTGAGTGAGAGCACAGTTTTAATGGAATATAATCGGTAGGCTTTTGAATTTTATTTGATCAGTTGCTCCATTCGTCCAACAGACAGGCAGAAAATGTAGAATACACAGCGCGGGTAGTAGCTGCCGGCGGCAGCGGTTGGTCCAGGGAGTTTAAACCGCCGATAACTGTTCCACTAGCCATGACCGCTGACAGATTGGGCGCCAACGCGCTTTCTGTCAGCAGAATAGAGTGGGCTTGTTACTTGATACCCACAGCCTTAACCCGAGGGCTTAGCACCCAGGTCTTAACCCCAGGTCTTAACCCCCAGGTCTTAACCCCAGGTTTTAATCCCAAGTCTTAACCCAAGGTCTTAACCGCCCAGTTATTAACCCCGGGTCTTAAACCGCGGGCCTTAACCCCAGGCCTTAACCCCCAGACCTTAACCCCAGGTCTTAACCCCTGGTCTTGCCCTCAGACCTTAACCCCAGCTCTTAACCTTGTTATTAGAGCCTCTACGCATGCGCGTCAGCTGATTCAGTCTCTTCTTCGCGCATGGCAAAAATGGACGCGCCGAATGCAAATGGGAAGACAAAACGAGTCAGGAAACCCAATTAATATATTCACGAAGAGATCACTGTGCTCCACGAAGAACCAGTGGCCACAAATAAAGTGATCATTCAGAGCACAACCCACCACGTTTGAAAATCAGTTCATGCGGAAGAAATTTTCCGATCAATTTGGCACAGATATGTTGGAATGAGCCACTGGCGTAAAAACGCAATGTAAGTAGCACTTGCAAAACGGGAGGCAGCGCGCCCTTCCGATTCGGATGTTCGAGTTCCTCTTTCAGTTCGTCTGTCATTTGGAGAATATCCGCTCGTCGGATTCTAAACTTCCGAAACAGTTTCAAATCGTTGAATTTGTCTAAAGGGTTTGTCCTGTCCGAAAAATCCGATTTCGTCCAATTAGTCGTCGTGACAGAGTAACCCAGCTCGCCTTACTGCACTGACACAGTAACCCAGCTCGCCTTACTGCACTGACACAGTAACCCAGCTCGCCTTACTGCTCTGAAAGTATAACGACACGGGGCCCAGCTCTCAACGGCTTATTAGGGGACGGGGAGAAGGGGTGAAAGGGGTATGGAGGTAGGGGAAGAGGGAGATGGAGGGAGATTATATACCTATCGTTACACTGTCACCACCAAAATGAAGGTATGGAGGTGGGGGAAGAGGGAGATGGAGGGAGATTATATACCTATCGTTACACTGTCACCACCAAAATGAAGGTATGGAGGTGGGGGAAGAGGGAGATGGAGGGAGATTAAATACCTATCGTTACACTGTCACCACCAAACTGAAGGTATGGAGGTGGGGGAAAGAGGGAGATGGAGGGAGATTATATACCTATCGTTACACTGTCACCACCAAAATGACTCCTGCATTAGGATGGGCAGCGATGAGAGCCATTTTAATGTTGTATTTATTGTGAGGGACACAAAGTGACAGTGTCCATAAACCGCAACCCCATTTGAAGAGCAAGGTCAGCCGAAGCGGAATCGAGCCGAGGCCCTTCTGCTTACCAGCCTACCGCCTTACCGCTGGGCCACACCGGCTCAGTCTGGTTTTAACTTGACTGATTCAATGTTACTTTACGTCCACATAAACCATGAGGCTTATCAGGGACGGGGAGCCCAGGACGGCCACCTCGACTTTCACACAGCTCCTGAAATCTGCTGGTTTTAAGAACTATCGTGCGACTATGCGACATTCATGGTGTATGAATGTGATAGCATATGCGCGAATAGTTACGTGTTCCTGCGAGTATGAGATACAGATCAAGTGAAATTATTATCGGTATGGGTAAGACACAAATATATGTATAGTTGTTTGTTGACTTCAGATAAGTTGCGTGTGTGTGTGTGTGTGTGTGTGTGTGTGTGTGTGTGTGTGTGTGTGTGTGTGTGTGTGTGTGTGTGTGTGTGTGTGTTTAAAACAAATTTCTGTTTCTGTTTCTGGTGCAACGTGCGACATGTCAGCATGATGGTTGTAAGATCAGTCTAATATCACTTATGTGAAAAGACTAAATAAAAAGGAAGAAGAAGGTTTTTTTTAAGAAGATTGGCCTCTTTAAATAGCTGTAAAGCGGCTGTTAGACCAGGAGATACACTGGTGACGAGGACGGGGTGTGGATGTAACAGGTGTGACGGGGTCGACGCCCGTAAGAGCCGATAAAGTGAAAATGGAAGCAGAATGATGAGGGGTGAGGAAGC
>OY757551.1:18844727-18852227 GCA_963584105.1 Alviniconcha strummeri
GTTACATCGAATTCCACGAGTTCTTACAAACCCTGTGTGTCATTTACGTTTCAGGATGGTTACACTGAGTTCCACGAGTTCTTGCAAACCCTGTCTGTGACGTATGTTTCAGGATGGTTACATCGAGTTCCACGAGTTTTGCAGGACATGTGTGTCACTAGCGTTTCAGGATGGTTACATCGAGTTCCACGAATTTTGCAAGCCCTATCTGTGACGTATGTTTAAGGATGGTTACATCGAATTCCACGAGTTTTTGTAAGCCATATGTGTCACTTGGATTTCAGGATGCTTACATTAAGTTCCACGAGTTTTGCAAGCTTTGTTTGTGACGTATGTTGGTTACATCGAGTTCCACGAGTTTTTGCAAACCATGTGTGTCACTTACGTTTCAGGATGGTTACATCGAGTTCCACGAGTTCTTGCAAACCTTTTCTGTGACGTACGTTTCAGGATGGTGACATCGAGTTCCACGAGTTCTTGCAAACCTTGTCTGTGACGTGTGTTTCAGGGTGGTTACATCAAGTTCCACGAGTTTTTGCAAGCCTTATCTGTGACGTGTGTTTCAGGATGGTTACAGCAAGTTCCACGAGTTTTTACTAGCCTTATCTGTGACGTGTGTTTCAGGATGGTTACATCGAGTTCCACGAGTTTTTGCAAGCGCTGTCCGTCACTTCAAGAGGCAACGTGGAAGAGAAATTGAAATGTGAGTAGTCGTTCCTGTCGCCGTGTCGCCCACACAGGTATCTGCAGATTGTCGTGGATTACCTACCCTTCCTGTCCCCGTCCAGTTATCGTTATTTGCATCCGTCTCGTTCTCCCCAATACGTTATCAGCTGTTATCATTATTTACAAATATCCGTCTTCTGTTCATTCACCCTGGCCATTCATAAGTTATCAGTTGTTATAATTATTTACAAATATTCAATTCAGTCATCGTGGCCATTCATAAGTTATCAGAAGTTATAATTATTTACAAATATCCGTGTTCTGTTCAATCATTCTGGCCATTCATAAGTTATCGGTTGTTAGAGTTATTTACAAATATTCAGTTCAACCATCGTGGCCATTCATAAGTTATCAATTGTAATTATTTACAAATATTCGTCTTCTATTCAATCATTATAACCATTCATAAGTTGTTAGTTTTTGTCATTATTTACAAATATTCAACTGAATCATACTGTCCATTCATAAGTAATCATCCTGGCCATTCATAAGTTACCAGTTGTTATAGTTATTTACAAATATCCGTCTTCTAGGAGGCGGGGATAGCTCAGTGGTTAGAGCGCCGGACTCGTGATTGAAAGGTCGCGGGTTCGAATCCCTGCTGGAACGGCGGGAGAATTTTCTTCTCCAGGGTCGACTTTCTGTGCTGACTCTTATTTCGGTATCCGTTCCACCCCCGTGTTACCACAGTAGCACGTAAAAAATCCCGGTCATTCTGCCAAAAGTGCAGGTGGCAGGTTACAGCTAAACACGCGTACACCTTACGTATGTGGCCTTTATTGAACCGTGCTTCGGCATTGGTCACAACTTGTCCCTAATATGTCAAATGACATCTGATGACATTAAGCATCAACTCATCATCATCACCGTCTTCTATCATAGTCCAGGAGCTGCGTGAGAGTGGAGGTGGCCGTCCTGGGCTGTCCTTCCTAACGAGCCTTCTGGTTTCCGTGGACATAAAGCAATATTGAACCGTGCTTCGGCATTGGCCTCAGCTTGTCCCTAATATGTCAACCGACATCCGAGGACATTAAGCATCACTTCATCATCATCACCGTTTTCTATTGAATCATCGTGGCCATTCATAAGTTATCAGTTGTTACACTTACTGAAGCGTTCATCCTGGCTTTTTGTCATGTTGATATTGATGTATGCATTTATAGTACTTGTACTTTTTGCATTGTCAAGCGGATTTTGATGTTGATAATGCGCAGCGCCGCGAGCTTGTAAATTTGTACGGGGTATAGCGCTATAATTATAAAAGTTATTATTATTATTATCCCTCTGTTGTTTCTTCCTTCTTCTTCTTTTTTTATAATTTTTTGTTATACATTTTTGTTCTTTTTATTTAGCTGTCTTCTTCTACTTCTTCTTCATCTTCGTCTTCTTCTTCGAGTCTCCTTCTTCTTCTTCTTCTACTTGTAGCTCTCTTCCCCCTTCTCCCTCCCCTCCCCCACCCCTTTCTCAGTTCGGCCAAGACAGACGGCATTAATGGAGCCGTTAAGTTCCTTCACTCCCGGTGTGTCTGCCAGTGACATATCCATGTCTGAGCTAGTTGCCTCGAGTACGAGGCACCATAAAAATAATTGCTTTCTCCTTTCAACCGCACGCCAGTCGGTGTTCCTGGCTTATTGCTTGCATGGCGAGAGTCGGCTCGGGTACCGGGCCTCGTCAACAAGGCAGCGTGAAGGGGCTCCATCGGCCATGCACACAGACTGACTGACTTGGATAGGCAGGCAGGCAGACAGGCAGTCAGGCAGACAGTGAGAGTCAGGCAGACAGTGAGAGAGACAGACAAATAGACAGGCAGACAGACAGACAGACAGGCTGACAGTGAGAGAGTCAGGCAGATAGGCAGGCAGGCAGACAGGCACACAGACAGACTAGCAGGCAGACAAACAAGAGGCAGACAGACAGGCAGACAGGCAGACTGACAGACAGACAGGCAGGCAGACAGCCAGACAGATTGGCAGGCAGGCAGGCAGGCATACGGACAAGACAGGCAGGCAGGCAGGCATACGGACAAGACAGGCAGGCAGGCAGGCATACGGACAAGACAGGCAGGCAGGCATACGGACAATACAGGCAGGCAGGCAGGCAGGCAGGCAGGCATACGGACAATACAGGCAGGCAGGCAGGCAGGCAGGCAGGCAGGCATACGGACAAGACAGGCAGGCAGGCATACGGACAAGACAGGCAGGCAGGCATACGGACAATACAGGCAGGCAGGCATACGGACAATACAGGCAGGCAGGCAGGCAGGCATACGGACAAGACAGGCAGGCAGGCAGGCAGGCATACGGACAAGACAGGCAGGCAGGCATACGGACAAGACAGGCAGGCAGGCAGGCATACGGACAATACAGGCAGGCAGGCATACGGACAAGACAGGCAGGCAGGCATACGGACAATACAGGCAGGCAGGCAGGCAGGCATACGGACAAGACAGGCAGGCAGGCATACGGACAAGACAGGCAGGCAGGCAGGCATACGGACAATACAGGCAGGCAGGCATACGGACAAGACAGGCAGGCAGGCATACGGACAAGACAGGCAGGCAGGCAGGCAGGCAGGCAGGCAGACTGACAGACAGATATACAGGCAGGCAGACAGAAAAACAGGCTGACAGACAGAGGGGTAGGCAGGCACGCAGGCAGGCAGATAGGCAGATAGGCAGACAGGCAGGCATACAGATAGACAGGCAGGCAGACAGGCAGAGAGATAGACAGGCAGGCAGACAGGCAGACAGATAGACAGGCAGGCAGGCAAATAGACGGGCAGGTAGATAGGCAGGCAGGCATACAACAGCTAGAACCAGGGGATAAAAATATCTCTTGGTTCTGTTGGTGTAAGAATCCAGTAATTCTATTGGACAGATTAATTTTGCTGGAATGCAGTGACTCTGCCGATGTAAGAAGGGGGTGATTCTGCTGATACTGCTGACGTAAGAATGGGATGGTTTTGCTCTGTAAGGATGGAGTGGTTCTGCTTATGCGTCGCAAGAATGGACTGGTTCTGCTGACGTAAGAATAGAGTGGCTATGCTGACGTAAGACTAGAGTGGCTATGCTGACGTGATCACGGAGAGATTCCACACTGTGTCTGCTCAATCTCTAGGGCGTACTATGCCGCACGTAGTTTTACAAGGGGCGATGGAAGGCTAGGTAAGACTCACACTAATCCCGGTATTTGTCTTCCTCTGGGAAGAAAGCAAAGCCTTCACTGCAGTCACAGGTCGGCAATACGCGAGTGATATTTACAGAACCTTCGTTGGGAAGGGACACACTGAGTACACCCATCGTACGCGCACGCACGCGCCCGCCCACCCACCCACACATCGTACGCGCACGCACGCACGCACACACGCATGTACACACCCAAGTAGACTGGGGAGGGAGGGAGGGCGGGTATATGGCACTCATCTTTTCATCTGCAGTCAGTATCCAGACCTTGTTGTGGCGATGACGATGACGTACATGTCAGTAACGCTGTGTGTTTTTGCCGATGACGAACTTGCCAAGAGCAAAGCCACTGAGAAGCAAACGTTTTGTACACGAACACTGATCTGCTACCGCTGGTTGCAGGGGCCTTCAAGCTCTATGATCTGGACAACGACGGGTACATCACCAAGCAGGAACTGTTGGACATCGTGGACGCCATCTACAGAATGGTGGTAAGGAAAGGGCAGTGGGGACACAGGGAGGTGTCTTCGTGTCCTGCTCCCTAACACTATTACCACAGTTATTTCAGAAAGAAGAAGAAGACGAAGAAAAGAAAAAGAAAAAAGAAAAAAAGAAAAAAAATGGATATGACTTTAACGCTTGCAACAACTTAAGAGATATTTTGTAGACTACTGATATGATAAAATCTGTTGTAAAATTGATTGTTCATAGTCCTATAGGTAAACTAGTATAATTGTGTGTGTGTGTGTGTGTGTGTGTGTGTGTGTGTGTGTGTGTGTGTGTGTGTGTGTGTGTGTGTGTGTGTGTGTGTGATATCGCCTCGATGTGAACAGACATAAAATAAAACATTGACTGATTGATTCCCTAACCTGACCTCAAAACGTAACCGCTAACCCTGGACTGTCTCTGTGTCCTGCCCACAACACCAACCCTACCTCAAAACCTAACCCCAATCCCTAGACCCTGCAGTGTCTCTGTGTACCACAATCCTGCCATCTAACTCTAACCCTACCTCCAAAAAATAACCACAATCCCTAGACCCTTCAGTGTTTCTGTGTACCATAATCCTGCCATCTAACTCTAACCCTACCTCAAAACCTAACCTCAATCCCTGGACCCTGCAGTATCTCTGTGTACCATAATCCAGCCATCTGAATCTAACCCTACCTCAAAACCTAACCGCAAACCCTGTAATGTCGTTGTGTTTGCCCTCTAACACTAACCCTACCTCAGAGCGTAACTCCAAACCCTTCAGTGTCTCTGTGTACCATAATCCTGCCATCGAACTCTAACCCTGCCTCAAAACCTGACCCCAAACCCTTATGTGTCTCTACATGTACCAGAATCCTGTCCTCTAACACTAATCCTGCCTCGAAACCTAAACCCGAACCCTGCAGTTTCTCTAGGTACCATAATCCTGCCCTCTAGCGCTGATCCTACCTCAAATCCCTACCCCAAACCCTGCAGTGTCTCCTTGTACCATAATCCTGCCCTCTAACGCCAATCCTACCTCAGATCCCTACCCCAAACCCTGCAGTTTCTCTGTACCATAATCCTGCCGTCTAACGCTAACCCTACCTCAAAACCGAGCCCCAAACCCTTATGTGTCTCTATGTACCAGAATCCTGCCCTTTAATACTAATCCTACCTCAAAACCCAACCCCGAACCCTGCAATTTCTCTAGGTACCATAATCCTGCCCTCTAACGCTAATTCTACCTCAAACCCCTACCCCAAACCCTGTAGTATCTCCTCGTACCATAATCCTGCCGTCTAACACTAACCCTAGACCCTGCTCAGGAAACAGAGAGCTTCGAAAACTTACTAACGTCACTGACAGTGAAACGTAAGTCTAAACAGCCATTTTGTTTGTTTGTTTGTTGGATGTGACGAGAAAATTGAATGAAGTGTTGTAGTGTCTTGGTGTAATTAGTAGGGTTCATTGCGCTTATAAGTTGTGTATATATCTTGTTGATCTTAGTGCTTTTGTATTGTGCGCTTCGGGCTCACGTTAGGTTTAAGCGTCTTACAAATACTTACAATACATTTTCCAGAGAACAATACACTCAAAGCGCTTTACACCCCCCGCCCATCCCTCCCCGCCTCCTTGCCCCCCCCCCCCCCCACACACACACACACATACATTCTGACGAAGCACACGGTGAGGAAAAATACAAAACAAAACAAAAACAAAACACAACTCCGGAAACATAGAGCTTCCGGAACTTAATAATATTAATAGTAACGAAACATTTCTTTAAAGCTCCATTTCCCAGAAACAAAATGGACTCAAAGCACTTTACAGTTTCAAAAAACAAAACAAAAAAACAACAACAGTGTGTTACGAAGCACACAATTAAAAAAGAGCGTAGAGCTTCGGGAACAGAGAACTCCGGGAATGTAGAGTTTCGGGGATATATCATATAGAACTTTCGGAACAGAGAACTTCGGGGATGTATCGTATAGACGTTTGGGAACAGAAAACTTTGGGATCATAAAGCTTTGGGGATATATCATATAGACCTTTGGGAACAGAGAAATCCGGGAATATAGAGCTTCGGGGATATATCATATAGACCTTTGGGAACAGATAACTCAGGCAATATAGAGCTTTGGGGATATATCATACAGACCTTTGGGAACAGAGAACCCCAGGAATATAGAGCTTTGGGGATATATCATATAGACCGTTGGGAACAGAGAACTCCAGGGATATAGAGCTTCGGGGATATATCATATAGACCGTTGGGAACGGAGAACTCCGGCAATATAGAGCTTCGGGGATATATCATATAGACCGTTGGGAACGGAGAACTCCGGGAACATAGAGCTTCGGGGATATATCATATAGACGTTTGGGAACAGAGAACTTCGGGAATATAGAGCTTCGGGGATATATCATAATTATAGACGTTTGGGAACAGAAAACTTTGGGATCATAGAGCTTTGGGGATATATCATATCGACCTTTGGAAACAGAGAACTCCAGTAATATAGAGCTTCGGGGATATATCATATCGACCTTTGGGAACAGAGACCTCCGGGAATATAGAGCTTCGGGGAGATATCATATATCCCGTTGGAAACAGAGAACTCCGGGAATACAGAGCTTTGGGGATATATCATATATCCCTTTGGGAACAGAGAACTCCGGGAATATAGAGCTTCGGGGATATACCATATAGACCTTTGGGAACAGAGAACTCCGGGAATTCAGGAATATGTCATATAGACCTTTGGGAACAGAGAACTTCTGGAATATGGTGCTTCGGCAACAAAGCTCCAAGGACACGAACCTTGGGAACATAGAGCTCCATGAACACAGCTTCGGAAACAGAGACTTTGGCATCACAGAGCTCCGGAAAAAGAAGTTTTGCAACCAAGAGGTCCAGAAATATAGAGCTCTTGCAACCCAGAGCTCCGGAAACAGAGCTTTTGCAACCCAGAGCTCGGGAAACAGACTTCGACAACGCAGAGTTCCGCAAACAAAGCTTTTGCAACAGAGTTCCGGAAAGATACAGCTTTTGCAACTCAGAGCTCGGGAAACACAGAACTTTCGCAACGCAGAGCTCCGGAAACATATAACTTGGGGGA